>RJWJ010032667.1:0-12672 GCA_004363605.1 Indri indri
TCACCTGACATAATATACAGTATTTGTTTATGAATTTCCCGTCTGTATCCCCACACTCAAATAAAGGCTCCTCGAGAACAGGGCTTTGTTTTGTGTACTGCTGTATCTCCCAGGCTAAGAAGAGTGTCTGTCTTATGGTATATTCAATAAATATTTGTTGATGAAGGAAATTAAAGGTCACTGAAGGATCATCATGGAATTATGGGGTCCTACTGAGCATATGAGAATCAACTTGGGCCTTGACTACAACAATAACAGATTGTCATTGGGGTCTATAGTCCAGCTGTGGTCTAGGCAATTGAACCAAAGAGAGAGATGCAGAATTAGAGCCTTGCAGGAGAACGATGAGGGAGTGAACAGGTAGGAAAGGTTGAATTTGTGAGGGAAAGCCATGAATGCCAAGCCAAAGAGCTTGAGAGACCTTTCAAAATC
Organism: Indri indri; assembly: GCA_004363605.1. Lineage (NCBI taxonomy): Eukaryota > Metazoa > Chordata > Mammalia > Primates > Indriidae > Indri > Indri indri. The sequence continues at coordinate 433 of RJWJ010032667.1, forward strand.
ACGAAACATGAAATACGATTCTAAACAAACCATAAAACTAACTTCAGAAATCAGAGCTCAATTTTTTTATATCCTAGTGTTTCTTCATGTAAAGCTAAAAGATTTCATAGAATTAAAGTATTCTTGTTATGCATTTCTGTTTAGTATGTATTCTAGTAATAATCACTGGAAGTCTTCAAACATTTAAAATAAAAAAGATTATCCCATCCCAGATAACACTCAAGAGAAGTTCAGATAGAGGTTTGTGTTTTCAGGAATCCTGCTAAACCGTTAAAGTATAACCTTTGTAGAAGAATTCGGTATATCATTGAATTAACAACAGCAACAAAAACAACAAACAGGAATTTGAGTAGAGGTGCCTATTTTCTGGACCATATGGGATGTGGGTTACTTGGGTGCGTCCGCAGCCTCTTTTGCTTAAAGTGCCAGAAATAAAACATTTTTTGAGGGGAACAGAATCAGAGGCCGCCAATTAGGGCACGAAGATCATAAGGATTTTGTTACCATCTTGGCACATACTTTATGGTAGTAGCTTATTTTTTTTTTAACATCATTTATCTCTTAAAAATGCCTTAAAATATTTTAGTACATTCTCTCTCACCTCATTTCATTCAGCTTTCTTCTTCATCCTCATTCTGACATTCCGACTACTACACATTTACATTTACTGAGCTCGTTGGTCCACAGCCGCTCAGCACATTTGCTGCAGATCAGAAGCAATGACTTGCCTCCTTCTCCATTAGCGATATTATAACATCAGCTCCATATTTTCCAGCTGGACTCGACTCCTGTATTTATTACTTGTTTAACATTTGGGCAGTGACCCTGTTGAATATTTTCTTCTCAGGCATTGCAAATGCCAATGCCTATTTTGCTGCCCTTTTTATGCCTTGTAAAGCACATTATTGTTGCTCAAAAAAAATGGTAAGCAGTAACAAAAGCATTTATTGAACAGCATGGTCTTTAATGTGTATATATTACTACTTGTCAGAAAATAACTCAAAATCATGCTTTGAGCTTCTGTAGCTCCTTCCCTTTGACACTTAAAGGTTTGAAGGAAGGCCAAGCTGTGTTTTCTCTATCTACCACAGTTCAACCTGTGGAGACAAAACAGCACACTCAGTGAGGCAAAAGAATTGTTTGGGAAAGAATGAGTGTTTTGTATCTCAAAATCGTGCTCCATTCCTTCTAAATCTTCCTGTGTAACCCGAATATGCTGGAACTAATACCTAGGGAGAGAAGTATGGTGTTGCAAGTTCTGTGAAAATCTCACTGGATGTCCCGAAAGGACATTTTCAGGACTGTTTTATGATCTTCTTGGCAGGCTACTTAGCTTGCACTTAATGTGAAAGGAGAAAAAGTATAAAGCCATTCATACTTCTACAAGTTGACCTTAAATATACTCTTGTCAAGCCATGGCTTGCCTTCTTTAGAAGAAGACAAAAGGAAACATGCCATACAGAAACCTCCAGTGGAGCAGAAATTAAAAAAAAAAAACAAAAAAAAGAGGAAACACACCTATAAAATCTAAGTACAGCCTCCAAGATTGTCCAATGAACCTGCAAATTTACCTGCTTGGGTAGTATTCCAAGCAATACAGCAGATAAATGAACAGAACATTGTCAGATGAAGTCATGCTGTATGTATGATTAATTATTTTAACTAGGTATTTGATATATTTTCTTTATAATATAAATACAGTATACTAAAAAACAATATGGTATCAAATGGGAAAGCCTTCTTAAGTATAAAATTGGTACCAAAGAATATTATCATATTTACAAATATTCAGGTGAAAAGCCTTTAGAGAATTTAAGTTGCCCTAATTAAAATAATGAATTTTAACTCCAATGCGTACATGGGAATGGTGTTGCTAAAGATTGCAATTAGCCTCTTCCGTCAATATAGTCAGCACTGGGTTTTTTATTTCATGAACCTGCTGTATTGTTCTATCCTTTCGGGCCACTGAGGCAGTTCATCCCAATTACATTTCCCATACTCTTTTGCAGTTAGGTTGACCATATGCTTGAGTTCTATAGCGTGGAATGTGAAGTTATGCCTCTATCATGTTTTCTCTTTTCCCTGTAACCCCGTCAGATGAATACAACAATCGTGAGGCACCAGAAAATTCCTAGCCACAAGGTGAAAAGCCTGAATCCCCACATCAGCCCATGGAGGAAAGCCATGTCCAACCTGAAACCCCGCATTGGACAACTACATGAGCAAAAATAAATTTCTATTATTTTAAGCCATAGCAATTTAAGGATTTATTAATATTATAGAACTAGAGTTACTGTAATCTAAGCTAAGTACTAGTCACACACACACTGTGAAACATACACATATATACACACATTATATATACACAAATACAAATACACACAAATACACACGCACACTTTGCTTTTCTGATGGGAATGTAAAATTTCACAGCCTTTCTGGAATACCATTTGACAGTACATACCAAAATTCAATTATGTACTTATCTATTTGTGCTTAATTATGTGCCTACCTTTGACCTATTTCTAGGACTTTATCCTGAGTAAACGATCACCACTGATACGTACAAAGATTTAACTCCAATGACTTTCAATGTGACATTTTTTAGTATTAGGAAAAAAGTGGAGGCAACAAAAGTACCCAAGACTAATGAAAGACTTAAATATATTTTGTCACTTTAGTCAATGGAATATTTGGTATAATTAAAGTAATATTATAGAAGATTACTTTATGACACAACAAAGTGGTAATGATACATTGTTAAGTGAAAACAGCAAGTGATAATATAGCATGAATAATTTGGCCCAATTATTTTTTAAAGTGTGTATCCTTGTGTGTGTATGTGTATCAAAAAAAAAAATTCTATCAAAAGACTGAAAGAAAATACACCAAAATATTACAGTATTTATATCTAAGTAGTGAGACTAAAGGTGATATTAAAATTTTGTTTTTATTTCTATATTTTCTTCAATGAATATACACATTTTGTTATAAGATTATATATATTTTTATATGTTATATGTATTTATATATGCAGTATATAAGTAATTGGGGGGAGGGATAATCCTCCTGCAAAACAGGCTTGCTCCCAGAGTACAAAATGCGGATGCCAGATCCCTGGTAGTGTTAGAGAAGTGTAATAAGGAAGTGGTTTATTGAGGAAATGAAGAAAAAGGAAGGCGCACCAAGTAGAAATCCTTCCTCATTAAGGCAATTCTGAAGAGAACTACAGATGGCACTAAAAGAACACTGAGTATTTTGTATTAAAAATGTTTTTAAATGAACTAGTCCCACAGGACTTATGTGGTGATTAGCCTAATATCCACAGGAGTTATTCCTATACTAACCACTATTTTATAACACTGCAAAACTCATACCTGTGTCCAAGAGACCAAAGGTCATCATGGCAAATATATATTTTATATTTTAATGTCTCCTACTTCCTGCATCTTTGTCCTTCTGTTCTTTATATTTTATTTTATTTTATAATAATATTTCATAAGTCATATAAAACTTGAACTCTTCTAACCATAGCTTCTTTCAAATGGGACATGTGGTCTTGAGAAAGTCACTGCACCTCTTAGGACTTTGTCTGTTTGCCTTATTCAATAAAGAAATTGCATCAGGGTCCCCTCCTACTCCAAGAGTTGGAGATTCTATGGTAATGAATTATCATATGAGACTGATCTTGAAATTCACCGAAGGTCCTTTCTCCTGGGCCTCTGTTTCCTGACCTAAAAAATACCTAGTGCCCAGACAAAGACCCCCAAGAAAAAATCTTCCTTCATTTCTCCTTCTCTTCTTCCTACCTTCCTTCCTTCCCCAGACACTAAAATATATTTGAGGTATCTGTTCAGATCTTTTGCCATCTTTTTAATTTGATTATTTGTCTTTTTATTATTGAGTAGTAAGAGTTCTTTTAGTATTCTAGATACATATCCCTTCTCTGATATATGATTTGAAAAAAAAAGTTCCCATTTTGTGGGTTGTCATTCCACTTTCTTTATGGTATCCTTTGAAACACGAAGATTCTAAATTTTGATCAAGTCCAAGTACTCTCTTTTTCTCTTATTGCTTGTGCTTTAGGTGTCCTTATTTAAGAAACCGCTGCCTAATCCAAGGTCATGAAGACTTATGTCTATGTTTTCTTCTGAGAGTTTAATAGTTTTACCTCTTACATTTAGTTCTTTTCCATTTTTAGTTAATTTTTGTATATAGTGTGAGGTAGGGGTCCAATTTCATTTCACTGCACATAGATTTACAGTTGTCCCAGCACCATTTTTTGAAAGAGACAGCATTTTTTGTTTGCATTTATGTAGGTAATTCAGTGGTTTATATGTTCTTTTGGCCAATGGCCGTACTTTCCCTTTGAATTCCTTGAAATCACACAGTAGTGTTTTTTATTTTTTCTCAAAAAACCTCTAGAGAAGGTCATGAAACTAACTTAGTGATTCATAAACAGCACATTTAACAAATGAAATAGAATTTTAAAAATTAGATTGCTCAATTACAGTTAGGAGAGACATGTTGAAGAAACCTAATTTCAGTTTTGTATGTGAATGTGTGCATGTACTCATATATGCATGTGTGTACGGACTAGGTTGAGATGGAAAGTGTATTTCTTACAGTTTACAGAGTCGGTAAACTTATAAATAAGTTTGAAAAACATTGATCGAGAGTGCAGTGTCTCCCTCAAAATAAGTGACAAATTAAATAAATATTAGTCTATTAAGTATGAATGTCCAATTTCCTTAAGTACTAAGTTTGACAGTTGATATCTCTGACATTTCACTTTGACACTTCTTGTTTTATTTTTATTGTGAAGGTACATCCTCAGTCTTTCAAACATATGTTTTGGCTTGTGATTTTCTTTTAGAGCAATTTTTGTGAAACCATGTTTAAGTCAAATATTCGTGTTATTTTCAAATATGAGTTTCATCGTGGAACCAATGTAGTGCAGACAGCTCAAAATATCAACAAGGTGTTTGGGAAGGATGTGGATAATGAACACACAGTACGTTGATGGTTTGAGAAGTTCAGTTCTGGTGATTTTGATCTTGAAAATGAGCCATGTGGGCAACCTGAGACCAAGGTGGATAATGATGAGGTGAAAGCTGTAGTGGAAGTGAATCCATCTCAACCTACGCATGAATTAGCAGCAAGGTTTGATGTTACTATTCCAACAATATTGGACCATTTGAAACAAATGGGCAAGGTAAAGAAGCTGGATAGAGAGGTATTGCATGAATTAAAAAGTGTCAGGAGAGAAATATCTCGAACCTTGCCTTTCTTTGCTGTCACGACATAAAGGTAAGTGTTTCTACACCGTATTGTTACATGTGATGAAAAATTGATTCTTTTTGACAAACGCAAGAGTTTGGCACAATGGTTGGATGAAGATGAAGTGCCAAAACACAGTCCCAAACCAAATATTAATCAAAAAAAGCTAATGGTGTCTGTTTGGTGGTCTAGCACTGGTATTATCCACTACAGCTTCATGAAACCTGGTCAATCAATGACAGTGAATGTCTACTGCAACCAGTTGGACAAAATGATGAGGGTGCTTGCAGTTAAGCAGCTGAGATTGGTTAATAGAGACAGGCCGATCCTCTTGCAAGACAACGCTGGGCCACACCTTGCACAAACAATGCTGCTCAAACTACAGAAGCTGGACTTGGAAACTCTCTGTCATCCCCCGTATTCACCAGACCTTGCACTAACTGACTACCACTTTTGATTTGAAATTGGGCATTTCGTATTTAATGACCTATAAATAAAAGGACTATCAAAGGCTGCTTTCTCTTTGCCTCTATGTATCTTGCCTTTCCTAGGAATGCACTTGTTGGATAAAGGTGAGACTGGAGTTCCAGTATCAAAAGTCTTGGTTACCTCACCTTCCAAGTTGAGAGCAAACACTCCTGTGCCTCTCTTGTAGCAGGATTCAACTTGTCCTTTGCCTTTAGCATTTTCAGGTGATAATGAAGATAAGAAAATGCTGTCTCTCAGCGGGGACATTGTCTCTCCTCTGGCTGTTGGACAAATGTAATTCTAATTCTAGATAGGCAGTCTGAATCAATGTTGGCTTCTTTGATTTGTAGGATGAATATAGTCAACCCTCTCCCTCTGGGTATATCCTTCCAACAACAATGAACCTCTACTAAGAAGAGCAACCCTTAAATTAGTAAATAAACAGTGTAAAATTGTTTAAACTAAATACATAGGTATAAGCATAAGCATAGAATGCCCCAGGAAATATTTAGAAAAAAGTGCTATAATCTTATTTAAAGAGTGGCATTTGATAGAACATAAATCAAAAATGAAAGTTTCTAGTTTATAGTATATATTATCAGCCTTAATATTTTAGTTAAGAAACATGCTAATGTATAATCTATGGCATCAGGTACAGGCTGTTCAAAAACACATATCTCAGTAGTTGATCAACTAAATATTGAACCAGAACTAGTTTAGAGAAGAGAACAAAGCATAAGTCACTACAGTTTAGAGAAGAGAACAAAGCATAAGTCACTATCCAAAGACTTTAATCAGAGCATAGAATTCAGAGAGGGGAAGACTAGAGATATTTAGGGACTTACTCAAGTTTACACACTTTACTAATTGAGGGCAAAGCAGAAAGTAGAACCCAGTCCCAGATTCCTCTTCCAGTGCTACTTCTACTTTATTTTTCTCTATTTTTTTCCTTAAATTTATCTAGAAGCTACTTTAATGAGGTCTCAATTATTGAACCATAATTCATTTGTTAATTCATTCATTCTTTGAAAATAAATTGAGTGTCCTTGATGAGTCAGGCATTCTTCAATGACAAAATCCCTGCCTTCATGAAGCTCACTTTTAGTGGAAGTGACAGAAAATGAATTATTAATGAAAACTAATAATGAAGGTCTCACAAAGATTATCAGTAATGGAGCAGGACCTTAGTTCTTTGGTTAATAGGGATTTGTGAATCTTATTATACCCTTATAGATAGAAAATATAAGTGGAGTGAAGGATGAAAGTCCCAATTCTGGCTCAACACATCTTCTTCCATTCTAGGTGATTGCAAGACATTAAAAAGATTTAGTTTCTTGCCTGTCCTGGGACTACTGTGTCTCCCTGAATTGATGGATTTATGGAGGGAAATTACATCATATACCATGGAATGCCTCAGATGATCTGGAGCCAAACTGCCTCTGTGAGAAGATTTACCATTTTTTTAAAAACTCAAAAAGGAAAAATGTTTACAAAAATGAATGAGAAAACACCACCACTCCCAACCTACCCCTTTTCATTTTACAGTCAACGATATCAACCACTCTGAGGAGGAGGGAAACACTGATCAGAGACACTGTTGTTTAAAGAAGTGGTACATAGCACCCTTCAGAAAAAGATTTGAGCAATTTAAATTGATGTGGAAAAGTTCCCACACCAAAAGAAACATGCAAAACAAGCAAAAAGCCAAAAAATATCAAACAGCTACTCTAATCCTGGGACATTCCAGAGGCTACAGTGGTTTGCTATGTCAGTCCCTTAATCACCTTAGTGGAACGGGGCTGCTTTCCTAAAAGGCGCATGAGTGACCTAGAACTTAGAAGCAGATCAAAACTTAGCTTTGGGAGACCATGATCACAGAAGCAAAGACATCCCTACCTTTCTACAGGGCTAAAATAACTAAGGGAAGCATGGAAAATATTTTATACTGAATTGGTTGGCAAAAGTCTTGTAATTTACAAAGAAATCTCCATTCTAGCCCTAAATCCAAATATAATCCCTTGGATACAAGTTATTTAAATTTGCAAAGCACACAATTTTTCATTTATAGAATGGAATAATATTGGTAATACCTTATAGGAGTAATTGAATAATACACACTGTTGAGTGCAAAGGTACTCAGCATAGTACTGGGAATAGGATTAAACAATAATTACTTGTTACCATTAACAATCACATCAGTAACAATAATAAAACAGATTCCCAATAGGGGAGTTGGATCATCCAAACTACTCAAGATCTACTGTAGGAAGAGCTTCTGAAAACCTCATGAAACTCAAAGCATGCATAATTCCAGACAGAGTTTTCCCTTAAGAATAAATGTAATGCAAGAAATAACAGTCTCAGTGCACATAAACCTAGGCCATTGTAGTGCATTTCTTATATCAAACTTAGTCTTTAATGCAATATAAACAAATTTTAGTGTGAGGAATTTACATTATTTCAACTCATGAGCATAAAGTGAGACTTTAATAATATTTTTCATCCTCCACTGTTTCACATCTGCTAATTCAAATTAGTATGAATTATAACTGCAGTGTTTATTCAAAGGCCACCCAATATCAGAGAGAGGCTATTACCTGTATAAGAAATGAGGCACAGAGGAGTGTATCACAGGATTTCAAGATATATACTCCAAACAGAAGGGAAAACAGTGAGAACTGTAAAATCTGAAACACAGAATTTAAATTACTGGAATCTCCTTTACAACTGTGAAGCCCATAAAAAGATAAATTTTATCTGCAAAGAAACCTACAGAGGAATGCAAAATGAAGAATTAAAACCCCTCCCTCTACTCCCAAGACACTTGCTGTAGTGGGAGAGGAGAATACAAAAGCATGGGAGGGTGAGGACCCCTTACTAACTATATGCCCAAAAGCCAACTTTCTAGTAAAGGTTTATGCTGGTGCCTGCAAGGTCTGGATTCGCACACTCACATTGCTGCCTCAGGAAGGTACACAAAAGCCCTACCTGGGGACCTTGTCCCCAGATTCCACGCTTAAAGACAGGCCTCTAACCACATACATGTCCAAAGATCACCGTAGGGTGATAAGGCTTTACTGCCACGATTCTAATGTCAGAAACTGGAAAGGAGAGAGTTTGGGTTTCGTTTTGGTTTTTATTGGGAGGAGGGATTTCTGTTAGCTTTTGATTCAGGCTTCGATCTTTAGTTATTATTATTTCAGTTTTCATAATGAGGCGTGAATATACAATTCACAAGGGGATAAGGTCATGGGATAAATTTCTAAAAACCTCCCATAATTCAGAACTCACCTAATGCTAGACAGTTATTCCTCTGGAGAAATAAATATTAATATAATGTAAAGAATAACATTCTTAGGACATATAAGCCTATAACAGTATAGAGCATTTCTTAGAGCAAATGTTTAAATGCTTTTTTTAAAAAAATAAACTTATCATTTTGGAATAATTTTAGACTTCCAGAAAAGTTGTAAAGATTATATAGAGAATTTCTATATACCCATAAGTTTCCCCTGTTGTTGACATCTTACATTACCAAGGTATATTTGTCAAAACTAAGAAAACAAGATTGGAACTATTAACGGAATTCAAGATTTTATTTGGATTTCACTAAGTTTTTCATTAATGCTCCTTTTTTTTTGGCTTTTAGTTCCAGAATCCAATCCAATTGTAAGTACTTTTTAGTTTGGGAGGATTCACATTTGCGATTTGCGCAAACTAATAACATTTTTATATTGTCCTGTTTCAAATTTGCAAAAATTTAAATTAGTATAAAATGTAACTGCACTGTATATCCAAAGACTTTCCGTAGGTTGTAACACAAGAATGGCTGCAGAATTAACCTACTGCTGTAGACTGAGCCAATGGTGTTCAAATTGGAGTGGCCAGGGACTGGAAGGGGTGCATTTTCTACTGGGTTTCGGCTGAAGATTTTATTTGAAGAAAATCACCAGTAAAGAAAATCTAGGGAAGAAGAAAACAAAGATACAAGAAAATAAAAAAAAAAAAGAAAGAAAGAAAATCTAGGGAAAATATTCAGAAAAATTTAAGAAATACTAAAGACTAACAAGCCAAAAACTGGATATGATCAATTTATAAGAAACAGAAAATTACCTAGTCATCCACCATTTTTATACAAATAGTTTAAACTTTTTACTGCAAAGAACATACAAGTAAACTATGTATTCCTATATTGCAAAATATTCCGCATTTGCTGTTACTATTAATAAAATAGAAAAAGCTCTTACAAATCAATAGAAAAATGGACTGAAGGTATAATCAATTTATGGCCAGTAAGCACATGAAAAATGTTCAAACTCACTACAAACAAATGCAAATTAAACTGCATCTCATATGTGTTTAACTTATCAAACATGATGATAATGCACAGTGTGGGCTAATGTTCAAAGAATGAGGCACTCTCACGAGTTGCCAATGGAAGCGAAACTTGGATGCAGCTTTTTAAAATGACAACTCAGCAATATACATGTTTCAGTTATCTATTGCTAATTAATAAACCACTCCAAAATGTAGTGGCTTCAGACCACAACAGTTTATTATTTCTCACATTGCTGTGAGTTGGTGAGGTGGTCTTCTGCACCATGAAATGTTAGCCAGGGTCCCTCGTGCGCTGCACCCAGCTGGGAGCCTAGCTGAGGCTAGAATGCGTAGTGCCTCCTGTCTGCTCCATGTGGCCTTTCCTTCCATTTGGCCTCTCATCATTCAAGAACCTGGCCCAAGGGTGCTTCATATCAAGTGGATTTCAATGAAGCCAAAATGGAAACTAATAGAGCTCTCGAGGACAAGATCAGCAAGAGGTGAAATGCTGGAGTCCATTTGCACAGGCTCATGAAAGCCACTTGTACCTGTCTCTTCTCAACCCCACAGTCAGTGATACTACATGATAGCTTAAAATCAGCCACAGTGGGGGTATTTACACCACGGCAATTGGCAAATGCTATAAATCAGGGCTTTAAAACATTTTTTCATAGAGCTAGTTTTCCCTAACACTACTGCCTGAAAGTCACACAGCACCACTGCCTGAAAGTCACACAGCACCACTTCTGCTGCAATTGTTTGTCCAAGCAAGTCACAAGACCAGGCCAGAGGCAATGTGGGAGAGGGAAAAGACTCCATCTCTTGTTCAGACAAGTGGTGATGAATTTGTGGCCATCTTTAATCCACCACAGTCTTCCCTCTGGCCACAAATTATTTACATTCTTTCCACATGCAAAATATGTTCACCCCCTTCCAAGATATCCCAAAGTCTCATCCCATTAAAGCATCAGGTTTAATATTTCTGATCAGTTCCAGGTCCAAATGGGAGGCAGCTCCCCTGGATCTGCTTCTTTGGATCTGGATACCTATAAACTGTTTTCTCCTCCTCCCCAACTATCCCTAGTTCCCTCACCCCTTCCAGGAATGCAATAGCAAGAAAGGAACAGGAAAACCACAATAGACATTCCATTCAACAACAGGAAGAACATGTCTATAGCAATTCTAAAACCTGCTGGGAAACATGTTGTCAGACCCTCTACTCCTGGGACTGGGAGCCCCAGTTGAAGCTGAAGTATCCAAAATGACTTATCCTAGGGCTTCTCCAGGTGACCTCTTTTCACTCAGTAGTCCAGCCCAAAGTTCTTTACAGCGTGGTAGCTGGATTCTAGAGTGCAAAAGAAGAAACACGAGGCCTCTGAAAGGCTAGACCTAGAACTAGATTTGTGTCACCATACAGAATATTGCCAGATTGAGCAAATAATACAGAATGCCTAGTTAAATTTGAATTTTAGACAAACAGCAAATAATTTTTTAGTATAAGTATGTCTCATTTTTGTTTACCTGACATTTAAATTTAACTGTTAAAAGGAGAAACTGTTTTTCTACAGTCCTCACACAACGCTTCTGACACCAAATGTATGAGCTGTTTTTTTTCCCTACATCAACCAATTCCCCAATTCTTGGTGGGTACCAACTGGGTGTCCTACAGTTTAACTCAGTTTTGACAGTAACTGCTTGGAGTTAGTACAAATCCCACAGGTTAAGAGCTCAGTCCCACACAACTGCCCACCCCACACACGCTTCAGATGCCAATCACAAGTACTAAGTCCTCAGTTTATCCACAACTTCAGTCTGACGTGGCTACAAATCAGAGGTTCCCACAACCCCCTCCTCAGGTTCAGTAATTTGCTAGAATGGCTCCCAAACCCAGCAAAAGTTTGCTTTTTATTCTTGATTTATTACAAAAAACCCCACAAAAAACCTTAAAGATTACAAATAAACAGGTAGATGGAAGAGAGACATCGGGCAAGGTGTAGAAATGGGGTGCAGAGCTTCGATGCCCCCTCCAGGATCACCACTTTCCCAGCACCTCCATGTGTTCCTCAACTGGGAAGCTCTTTGAACCCCTTCATTTAGGGCTCGTATGGAGGTTCCATTACATTGCCATAGCATGATTGACCAAATCATTGGCCACAGGTGATCAAGCTCAATCTC
>RJWJ010032668.1:0-18411 GCA_004363605.1 Indri indri
CTAAAAAAAAAAAAAAAAAAAAAGAAAAGAAAAGAAAAAAGAAAGCAAGGACTTGAACAGATATTTATGCATGTTTATAACACTATTATTCACAGTAGCCAAATATGTAAGCAACCCAAGTATCCATTGACAGATGAATGGATTAAAAAAAAAAAAGTGATGGCTCATGCCTGTAATCACAGCATTTTGGGAGGCTAAGGTAGAGGAGGATCACTTGAGGCCAGGAGTTTGAGACTAGCACGGGCAACATAGCGAGACCCCTGTCTCTACAAAAAATAAGAAAAAATTAGCTGAATGTGGTGATGCCCTCCTATAGTCCCAGCTACTCAGGTGACTGAAGCAGGAGGATCGCTGAGCCTAGAATTTGGAGGCTGCAGTGAGCTATGATCACAGCACTGCACTACAACCTAGGTGACAGAGTGAGACCCTGTGGTATATATATTCAATGGAACTTTATTTTGCCTTAATAAGTAATGAAATCTTGATACATGTTACGATATGGATGAACCTTGAAGATGTTATGTTAAGTGAAATCAGCCAGACACAAAGGACAAATATTGTATGATTCCACTTATATGAGGTATCTAGAATAGGCAAATTCATAGAGACAGAAGTAGAATAGAGGTTATCAGGGGTCGAGGGGAGAGAGGAATGGAGAGTTATTGTTTAATGGATCCAGAGTTTTAATAAGGGATGATGAAAAAGTTCTAGAGATAGGTAGTGGTAATAGTTGCACAACAATGTGAATATATGAATACTTAATGCCACAGAACAGTACACATAAAAACGGTCAATCTTATGTGTATTTTACCACAATACAAAAAGTTAAATAAAAAAGGCCATATATTACATGAATAGGTAAATCCTAGAGACAGAAAGTAGATTGGTGGTTTCCAGGTGCTGGGAGTAGGGGAAGTGATTTTTCATGGGTATGGGATTTCCTTTTGGGGTGATGAAAATGCTCTAAAATTAGATAGTGGCAAAGGTTGCACAAATCTGTGAATATACTAAATATCACAGAATTGTATACTTTGAAAGGACAAGTTCTATTATATATGAATTATATTGCAATAAAGCAGTTGTTAGAAAAGCAAATATTCCAAAATAGAAAAGGAAAACCTTAAAGACATTCTGTTTCATAGGGAATGAGGTCTGAATTCCTAAGCATTATGTTTGGAGACCTGGGATAAATCCCAAGTTCTGCCATTTTCTAGATGTGTATGTAGCCTTGGACAAGTTACTTAACGTCTCTGTGCCTCAGTTTCTTCATCCATAAAATGGGGACATAACACTATGTCAGAATGTTGACATGACAGTTAATTGAGATAATGTATGTGAGGGCAGCTTAGAATTTCTTACATTTTGTAGGGGTACTGTGAATATTCGTTCTCTTTCTTTTCCCCTTCCTTTCCTCTTAAAATTCTATACATCTATTCTTAAAAGTCTATTCCTTATCTACTTAGTTAAAATTAAAATTTCCTTCCACTTTAGTTGGATGCATTATTCAACAATTGTTTTTTGAATACTTATGTGCCAGACTCTGGTCTAGCCACTGGAGATATAGAGATGAACAAAACAAAGTTCCTGCTTTCGCGGAGCATGCATTTTAGTGAGGGGATAGGCGGAAGCACTTTCCATCTTTAGCTTGTGTTCTACTTTGTTACAAGTCTCATTCTCCCTTCCAGTCTACAAGCTCTTCCAGGGCAAGGATTGTATCCTATTATGTAATATTCAGCATGATACCCAGTAGGTTTCTTAATCGATTTTTAGGAGGTCTTTGTTGAAATGAATTTAGACCATTATCTTATTCATTTGTATAACTTTCATAGTAGTAATTTCCAGCCCTGGCTGCTTTACATAGTCGCATGAGGAGCTTTGGTAAAATACAGATTCAGAAACTCTACCCTTGGAAATTCTAGTTAACTAAGATTGGAATGGGGCTTAGGAATCTGTATTTTTGATAAGCTCCCCAGGTTTAAATGCTTGCAAACCACTGCTCTGTAGTGCTTAGCACGGTGACTTACATATAATGAGCTTAGTTAGTAGATGTTGGATGAATTGATTTATTGATTGATTTATACCCTAGCTTGTTCCAAACCAGATTAGGAACTTGTAGGTCAAATTGAATTAATTGAATAAACTGGGTTCAGGAAAGAGTTAATGTGACAGAGTCAATAACTTCAGCAACACAATTTACTGATAGTGGTGAAAATCACTAGTATCTATGATTTGTTATTATTTATTTATTTATTTTGAGATGGAGTCTCACTCTGTCACCCAGGCTATAGTACAGTGGCCTCATCATAGTTCATTGCAACCTCAAACTCCTGGGCTCAAGGTGTCCTCCTGCCTCGGCCTCCCAAAGGATTATAGGCGTGAGCCAGGTCGCCAGGCCTCCTCTGTTATTTTTAAATGTTAGTCCTTAACACAGTTTATTCAAAATAATTCTGTACATTTTAATAGCTACATATATTTTTGAAAAAGCTTTTTAAAATTCTGAAAGGATTTACATCAAACTGATAATCTCTGTGAAGAGACATGGGAATGGGTAGTGGCCAAGAGGAATTTAGTTTAATATGTATTGTTTGAATTGTTTTATGGTGAGAACCTATTCACGTATTTCTTGTATTCATGTATAATAATAAGTTCAAGATGATATGGTTTATTTAGCTGTATTTTTGATAGGCATCTTTTGCCTTTTAAATTAATGTGGGTTATAGAGATGTCATCGTAACTTTATAAATCTGATTTAGGTCAGGGATTATTAACCTCACTTCTGTAGATAGCTTTAAAGGATACATGAACTCTTGAAATTATTTTCAGATTTTACAAATGGAAACGGAAAATTTTCAGGGAAGACAGTTTATACTTTTCTTTGATGCTCAAAGGGATCCATGCCCCAAATAAGTTCAGGAAGCACTGATTTATGTAGAAGAATCCCCTTTATTTGATTAAAATTCTGCAATTCCTCTATTGCCTTTGAGCCTTGATATATATAATATTGGTGAATGTGATTCATTAACTTTTTTAATTCTACCCATTTTCAGGTTATGAATGGAATAGTTACTTTAGTTTTTTTTTTTTAAAGATTAACACAGTTCTACTATTTGCTTACTTGTTAAAGTACTTCTTAAATATTTCGGTTTTGGCATCTCTGATATATTCATCCTGTTCTGCTACTTATCCAAATGCTGCTACGTAAGCTGCTTTTTTTGTTTCCACAGAATGATGCCTTGACATTATGTCATAGACAGCTGAATTTTAATGATTTTCACTAGCTGAAATAAAGTAACGTCCTGTGAGGCTACCGAACAGAGTAGGTCATAGCTACTTTATTGAATCTTCCCATGGAATCCTGTTTTTTAGGTTGTGGTCTCTGGGAAATAGACTCTGAGATAGAAATTTGCTTGCAGAAGGTTTATTGGGGGGTGCTTTTATGATAAAGACTTGTAAAGGAGTGAGGGGAACAAGATTGAACTGATGCAGTTGCAACAGAGACTTCAATCACTCTTTTGTTTTTTTTTTTAAAGACAGGGTCTGCGTCTGTTGGTTAGGCTGGAGTGCAGTGGCACGATCACAGCTCACTGCAACCTTGAACTCCCAGGCTCACGTGATTCTCCTGTCTTAGCCTAGCATGTAGCTAGGACTATATGCGCATGCTCCCAGGCCAGGCTAATTTTTGATTTTTAAAATTTTTTTGTAGAGACAGGGGTCTCGCTAAGTTGCCCAGGCTGGTCTCAAACTCCTGACTTCAAGTGATTCTCCTGCCTTGGCCTCCAAAAGTACTATGATTACAGGGGTGAGTCACCACACCTGGTCCAAAAGAATCATTTCTTAAAATAGCTTAAATAACTTTATTCTTTTTCAAAAATTACATATTCATTTATAAATTACAGCAATATCTAAAAGTTCAAAGAAGAAAGGTAAAAGTCATCCGGACATCCTTCCAGATTTCAGATATTTTTCTCATTCTGTAGGTACAGAGAAATATACATACAATATTATATAAATCACTCACACACACACACACACACACACACAATGTTGCTGAGTTTTAGTATTTCACCAGCTTAGAGGTGTAGTGTTTGTTACCTGTGGGGAGATTTTTTAAAAAGCAAGATGGTGTTTCATAACTGATAGTGCATATGTGTATATTATAGGGTTTTTAAAAAAATTTTTTTTAGCAGAGTCTCGCTCTGTCACCCTGGGTAGAGTGCAATGGCATGATCATAGCTCATTGCAACCTTAAACTCCTGGGCTCAAGCGATCCTCCTGCCTCAGCCTCCCCAGTAGCTGGGACTGCAGGTGTGTGCCACCATACCTGGCTACTTTTTTCTATTTTTAGTAGAGATGGGGTCTCACCCTTGTTCAGGTTGGTATATATAGGTTTAGTAACTGTTTTTTTTTTCAGTACATACTGTGCATTAAGATAGGTGATATGGGAAATGCTAACAAAAGTGTTCAGAGCCTACCATCTAGTACAGCTTATCAGTACAAGAAAAGTTTTCTCACTTATTTATTTGTTCATTTAATAATAAGAGTTGAATTAGTTGAGACTATATATTAAGTTTGTATTGTGGGCTGAACTATGAAAGGCAATTAGGAATACAAAGGTAGAGTAGTTTGGATTGGTTGACAGTAGGGAACTGTTGGAGGTGTCCCTGAATGATAGTGACATGATGAAATGTATTAGGAAATTTAATCTTGCAGTTCTATGTCATTTGAATTGAAATAGGAAGAGACAGGACAGCCTGGTGATAATAACGTGAGAGAATTAGAGAGATTATGGTTCATATTCCAACTGTGTCACTTACCTGCTCCTTGGTCTTGATTAAGTCATGATCTTCTTTAAGCAATAATATTCTTGTCTCCTTTATGGGGTAATGATTCCCACCTCTTAGAGTTGTTGCAAAGACATTAATGAGAATTTACTGTATGCCAGGCACTGTGCTAAATGTTTACACGCATTATCTCCTTTATATGAGATTATATGTTTTCCCGCCTTCTGGTATGGTTGAGTTTTAAAGGAGGAGTAGAGTTCTTCTTCTGTTTGGATAGGTGGGAAAACGAATGTGGGGAGGACATAGCAGAAGGAACTACGTACAGATTGGAAGTGTGAAAGAATGCATAAAAAAACATGATGTGTTTGAGGAATGATAAGCCTATGAGTGAGGGAGAGCATAAGAGATGGGTGTTGACAATGGAAAGTTAGCTTGAACCAGATTATCAAGTTTTGTATATTTTTCTAAAGAGTTTGGACTTTATTTGATAAAGCAGGTAGCACAAATTCGTTGTTTATGGAAAGCCAGGCAGGTAAGGAACAGAGGAGAAGATATCTAGGTAAGAACTGTGGTAAACTGTAAATTGCAAATCACTTATGCCATTGTACTTAGATATCCTCTCTTCCGCTCCAGCAGAGTTTTGCTGTATGGAAATTTGGGCCCAGTGTTGCCAGATTTTCTAATTTTTTTGTTTTGTTTTGTTTTTCGAGATAGGGTCTTGCTCTATCTCCTGGGCTAGAGTGCAGTGGCATCATCATAGCTCACTGCAACCTCAAACTCCTGGGCTCAAGCAATCTTCGTGCCTCAGCCTCCCAAGTAGCTGGGACTACAGGTGTGAGCTACCACTCCCAGCTAATTTTTCTATTTTTTTTAGAGACAGGGTCTCACTCTTGCTCAGGCTGGTCTCAAACTCCTGACCTCAAGTGATCCTCCTGCCTCGGCCTCCCAAAGTGCTAGGATTATAGGTGTAAGTCACTGTGCCTGGCCAAATTTTCTAATTTTTGAAAGCGAAGCCAGGTGTCTGTATTTTCAAATGCGAAATCTTCCTATTTTCAAAACTAATTTAATAAATTTAAAAACACGTGTGTGGGGGGAATAACTCAATCTTTTAAAAATTTAATTTAATTTAATTTAATCCAGATTAAGGTGCAGTGATGCAAACATAGCTGATTGCAGTTTGACTCAAGCAGTCCCCCTACCTCCCAAGTAGTTGGCACTGTGGGTATGTGCCACCATGTCTGACTTCAATCTTTATTTGATCCATAGGCTATCAGTTTATGACCTTTGCTGTACATAGATAGGAAGCCATACAATCTTTTTAATAACAAGGGTAGTGACATGGCCAGATTTGATTTCAGATAGATCATTCTGGTCTCAGTGTGGAGATTAGATTGGTGAAAATAAAGAATGAACATAGGATGGCCGTTGTAATAGAAGAAGTTAGAGAAGAGGAGGGGCTCACCTAAGGCAGTGGCATTAGTGGGAGTGGGAGATGGACTGACAAGATAATTTCAGTGCAGTGCTTCCTAATTTTTCATGTTCGTTTAACAGTGTGGATTTGCTATTTAGAAAGATTATATTAAATGTCTTACAAGTAAGCTGTATTTATTAGAAATCATATTACCATAAAAATTTAGTTGTCAATTATAACTTCCCGTAGGCAAAAGGTAACTAGTGCAACCCTCATTGAGTTGATGCAATTCTAGTTCATAGTAAAAAGAAATAAAAAGAAAATCCTAAAGTTGTAGTTAGCCTTTGCAACCTTATTGTAAGTATAACTACAGCAGGAAAAAGTGAATGTGCAAATTCTTAATTACCACTGAAGTTAAGTCCAGACAAAAAAAGAGAAAATAAATCACTGAGAAGTTTGACAGACCGTAATATACTTTGAATCAAGAGAATGCATATTTTCTAATCAATGCATCGTATCAATCTTAAACATTTTGGTCTCAAGACCCCTTTACATTGTTAAAAATTACTGAGGACCCCCAAAGAAGGTTTATTTCAGTCATATCTGTCAACATTTATCATAATAGAAATAAAAATTTAAATGAAGGACCTACTTTGGAGAGAAGATCTCCAAGAAAGTGACATTTAAACTGAAATATGAAGGTTGCAAAGTATATAATCTCTGTCAGTGATTTCCAGTCAGTTTAACAAATAAATCATAATCATATCTCAATTACCTCTTCAAATTAGAAAATGTGAAGCCCAACTAGTCACAGACCTTGACTACCTTGACTAACATAATTTGACAACAACAATAATAAATAACTAATATTTACTGGGCTCTTACTGTATGCTAAAAGTATTCTATGCTAAGGAAGGTCTTTTTTTTTTTTTTTTTTTTTTTTTCCGAGACAGTCTTGCTCTGTCACCCTGGGTAGAGTGCAGTGACATCATCACAGCTCACTGCAGCCTCAAACTCCTGGGCTCAAGTGATTCTTCTGCCTCAGCCTCCTGAGTAGCTAGGACTGCAGGCACGTGCCACAACGCCCAGCTAATTTTTCTGTTTTTAATAGAGACAAGGTCTTGCTCTTGCTCAGGCTGGTCTTGAACTTCCGGGCTCAAGCCTTGGTCTCCCAGAATGCTAGGATGACAGGTGTGAGCCACCATGCCCAGCCAAGAAGGTCTTTATAAGCTTATTAATTCTCATTGGAATGATAAAAGATAGATCATATTATTATCCCCATTTTACAAATGAAAGAAATGAGATGTAGAAGAGTTAACTAACTTGAATAGTTAAATTAAGGGAACAGAATTTGGATCCAGAACCTGAATTTTTTTATAGCAATAAATAAATACAGAAACAGAAGGCAGTGAAAGCGATTTCTATGCCATATAATAAAACTCTTACAGTGATTACTATTACTTACACTAATTTATAGTAAGTTATTAGTATAACTTCATTACTTAAAGTATTATTAACATGCTGAAGTTATTGCCCTAAAAGTGCTGTTGGGTTAAACTTATTTTTTATGTGAGTCTCTGTAAGAGGCAAAATACAACTAATTCTGGTATAGACAGGATTCAGTACAATTGTATTTACAGTAGCATGTCATTTACCTTTTCCGCATGCTGTAGGAAATGTCTGTTAGCAAAACGTAATATTAATTATTTACCTTTCCTTTCCAATTTCACTTCCAGTTGGATTTCATTTGATTTGATCACTTTTAGATTTAGTCTTATTTTTGCATATGTTACTGAGCTAGAACAAAAGAAAGACACATTAATCTCTTCTCAGGAAGAGAAGTCCTAGTCCTTTATGGTCTTCTCTATTGTAATGATTTGTACTATCGTGAAAATTCAAATTTTTATAGTTTTGTACTCTAAGAACTGTAGTTCAGCTATTTAAGGCAGCAGCTGCCATATTATAGAACTAAATCAGAAAAGAACAGAACTAACATCTATTGAGGACCTTTTATGTGTCAGACATGTCAAAAGCCGTTATCTTTTTATTTTTATTTTTTTTATTTTTTTATTTTTTTTATTCCAGGGTATTGTGAGGGTACAAACACTACAGTTACACTTTATGCCTTTGCCTCACCCAAGTGCGGGTTTAAGGCATGCCCTTCCCACCCGCCCCCTTAGTGCTCCCCGTGTCCTTTAGTTGTTGATTTGCCCCCCCATCCCCCTAATCCCTAGGGAGTATTTCTGCCATGTGATCAACCTAGTGTTGATCAGTTAGAACCAGTTTGATGGTGAGTACAAGTGGATCCCGTTCTTCTGCTCTTGTGGTGCCTCACTTTGGATAATGGGCTTAATTTTAATCCAGGAAAGTGGAAGAGGTGCTAGATCACTGTCGTTTCTTATGATTGAGTAATATTCCATTGTAAATATATACCAAATTTTATTAATCCACTCATGGATTGACGGGCACTTGAGTTGTTTCCACATCCTTGTGATAGTGAATTGTGCTGCCATAAACATTCGGGTGCAGATGTCTTTATCATAGAATGTTTTGTGCTCTTTTGGGTAGATGCCTAATAGTGCTATTGCTGGATCAAATGGTATTTCTATTTTTAGCTCTCTGAGGTATCTCCAGATCCTTTTCCACAGAGGTTGCACTAATTTGCAGTCCCACCAGCAGTGTAAGAGTGTTCCTGTCTCCCCACATCCTCGCCAGCATTTGTTTTTTCGGGATTTTTTGATAGAGACCAATCTCATCGGGGTTAGATGATATCTCATTGTGGTTTTGATTTGCATTCCTCTAATGATTAGAGATGTTGAGCATTTTTTTATATGTTTGCTGGCCATTCTTCTGTCTTCTTTTGAAAAGTTTCTGTTCATTTCCTTTGCCCATTTGTTGATGGGGTTGTTTAATTTTTTCTTATTGATTCAAAAGCCGTTATCTAAATATTCACAATAACCCTGTAAAGTAAGTGCTATCTCTATTTTACACATGCAAAAAAATGCCCAGAAAAGTTAAATACCTTGCTCAAATTCCCACAGCTAGTTATATGTAGAGCCAGGATTTAAATCAAGTCTATCTGATTGCATAGAGAGGAGTTCTGTAACATTACTTAAAATCTGTAAGTAGTTCAGTCAATAAATGTTGTCACCTGTGAGATGATATTTGCCAAACATACAGTTGGCAAAAGATTTTTTTTTTTTAAGAGACAGGGTCTCACTCTGTCACCCAGGCTGGAGTGCAGTGGTCCAGTTATAGCTCACTGTAACCCTGTAACTGTGAGTTCCTGGGCTCAAGCGATCCTCCTGCCTTAGCCTCTGAGTAGGTAGGACTACAGGCCTGAATTACCATACTCAGTTAATTTTTTGTGTGTGTATGTAAGAATGAGGTCTTAATATATTGCCCAGGCTGGTCTCGAATTCCTGGCTTCAAGCAATCCTCCCAGTTTGGCCTCCCAAAGTGCTGGGATTATAGGCGTGAACCTCTGTACCTGGCCAAAAGATTTATGTTTAAGATATTTAAAGAATGCTTACAACTCAATAATAAAAAGACAACACTATAAAATATGGGTAAAAGATGTGAACAGACACCTCACAAAAGATTGTGTACAAATGGTTAATAAACACATGAAAAAGCACTCAACATCATTAGTCATCAGGGAAATGTAAATTAAAACCGTAATAAGATAATATTACCCACCATAATGGCTAAAATTAGAAAGCCAAATGTTGGTAAGAATGTGGAACAATCAGACTTCTCAAATATACATTGTTGTTGGAAGTATAAAATGGTGTAACCACTTTGGAAAAAAGTCTACGCATATCCTGTGACCCAGAAATTTCATTCTAAGTATTTGCCCAAGCTAAATGAAAGCACATGTCAACAGTGTCAACAACAAAACCTTGTACAGGAATGTTCATAAAGCTTTGGTCATAATAGCCCTAAACTGGCTGGAAATAGTTTAGTTGTACATGAACAGGAGAATGGCTAAACAAACTGGTATATTCATTCAGTGGACTACACTATTCAGCAATAAAAAGGAACAAACTACTGATACAAGCATGAATGTATCTCAAACATATTATGCTGAGTGAAAAAAGCGTTACTCAAAAGAGTACATATTGTACGATTTCATTTTATGAAGTTCTAGAATAGGCAAAATTAACCAATGGTTAAAAAATATCAGAACAGTGGTTGCCTCTGGAGGAAATTGACTGGTAAGGGAATGAGGGAACTTTCTGGGGTAATGGTAAGGTTCTATACCTTGATTGTTTTCTCGATTTCATTTTTGGATTGTTCATCGGAAGTATGTGTAAGTACAACTGATTTTGTGTTTTGAACCTTATAACCTTGCTGAACTTGTTTATTATCTCTAATAGCTTGTGTATGAATTCCTTACAATTTTCCATGTATAAGATCATGTCATCTTTGAATAGAGATAATAGTTTTACTTCTTCCTTTCAAATCTGGGTGCCTTTTATTTGCCTAATTGGCCTTTCTCAATCACCGTCACAGTGTGTTCCTACTCTACCCAACCTGGGCATAATTAGCTGCTTTCTGGGTATGTCCACTTATCTTTTTAGCCCATCAAACTCAATATGTCCAAGATTGAACTCATCTTTTCCACCAAAGTCCTCTTCCTCCAGAGTCCCCTATCTTAGAAATGACATCACCTTCAATTAATTGTTTAGCTAGAAAACTGAGAATTATCCTTGACTCCTCCATTTTCTTTATTCATCATATTTAACCCATCACTAAGTCCCGATGGCTCTGCTTTCTAATTATCTCTTAAGATTTTGAGACTGACACACTGCCTTCTGCACTAAGAAGGCAGTTCTAATTATCTCTTGAATCAGTCTAAAACTTATCCTCTCTGCCTCCACCACCCTTGGCCAAACTACCATCATCTCTTGCCAGGATTATCGCACTTGCCTAACTGGTTCCCCCAGAAACTATTCTTGACTTATCTATTCTTCACCTTTCTGTCAGTGAGATCTTTCTGAAAAGACAAAATGTGATCATGTCACTGCCCTGCTTAAAACCTTCCAGTGGCTTCCTGTTCAAGTTCAGCATGACTTGGGCCTGCTTGCTTCCCATTGGTCTGTGTAAAAATCAAACGATGGTCCACAAAACATGCAGGATATAGTCCCTGCCTTCCTCTCTGGATATCATCATCCTGGCCTTCTTTTACTTCTTTGAACTAGACACCTCTTGAACTGTAAAACGGCAGGGACCATATACCAAAATATATTCAGGGCCTGACATGTGGCAGGTACCAGTAAATATTAGTTGAGTAAATAAAAATTATGTGCAAGGTAGAGATAGATATGTTCGTTATCTCAATTGGGGGCGATGGTTTCCATCTGTATATGTCCAAACCTATGTCAAACTTAATACATGTCAAAACTTAACAAATTGAATACTTTAAATAGGTACAATTTATTGTATGTCAATTTTTTCTCAATAAAGCTGCTAAACAAATAAGCAACTATGTTCCTTTTTAGGGTCATGACACATTCTTTTTGTCTGAAATCTTCTTTCACCCTTCTTTGCTCACCTAATTCCTACTTATCCGTCAGTCTTTGCTTAAATGTATTTGCTCAAGATCTGGCTTGGAATCCCCATTCCTATCCCACTAGGTTAGATCTCCCTATTATATATCCTATACTTTCCTTGACAGCATTTATCATAATTATGCATAATTATGTAACATTTGTTTAATGTCATCTTTTCTCCTAGATTGTACAGTTTATAAGGATAGAAACCATGCCTTTCCTTTCACTAATGTATCCTGGGGATATATTATAGGCACTCAATATTTGTTGACTGAAGTAACAAATGAAATATGTGTTCATTTATTTATTCTGCAAATAGCCATTGTGCTATACCATGAGCCAGGTACTGGAGTTATAACAGTGAATAAAACAGATTTTTATTTCTGCCCTAACAGAACTTATATTTAAAAGTTGACACAGACAACTAAATAATCAGATGGTAAATGCTATGGAGAAAAATAAAGCAGAGAAGGAGAATAAGTAGTGAAGAGGCATGTGAAGAATTTGTTCCATGACCCATAGAGATATATGAGGATTAGAATCTGGGCACTGAGGGATGACCCAGGAGCTGTGGATTCCTTAGAGTGACAGGGCATAAAAGGCATTATGAGATTAGTCTGAAGGCAATTAGTGAAGCTATGAGTGTTAAGCAAGGGGAGGATCAGAAGTCTTGCTAGGATTACACAGAATCCTGGGTTCCTTCTGTTCATCTCGCAAATGGTGATGTGAAGTTTAGGTGAGCTTATTTAGGTCATATAGGGCTCCGGGTCTTTCCCTTGATTGCTGCTGTTAGATTTATTAAGTACCAATCATGGGTAAGATCCCATGAGATAAACAAAAACAATATACCTGGCTTTGTTCTCTTCCTGTTCTCAAGGAATTCACTATCTAGTTGATAAGACAAACATGTAGAAAAATAATGATATAAAACAGAATATAATAAGAGTAATAGTAGAAATATAAATTGCTAAAAGATCAAAGAAGGCATGTGTAATTGCAAAAGGTTAAGAGTGTAGGGACAGAGAAAGGGGAGCTGGGAGTTGGGTAGAAGAAGGATAAGATTTCAACAGCAGAAATGGTAGTAAATGCATCCTATGCAAATGAACATCTCCATTTGTATGTCTTGCTTCTACCTCAAACTCGACATATCAAAAGCCAAATATTTCCCACATACTCAGATCTTTCTCCTAATTTCCCTGTTTGTAACTATTCACCCCTATATTCATACTATAAACCTTGCAGCCACCTTTACTTCTCTCCTTCTGAAATAATAACCACAATGACTGTGACTTATTGATTAATTGCAATGACACTGTGCTAGATGACACTGCATATGTTATCATGCAGCTGGTATGATCTGCCCCATCATACTCAGAGTGAAAAATGCAGTCCATCCCTTATTTCTCTAAATTAAGCCAAAACCCAAGTCCCTATATTCTATATTTAGCAGAGAGATCAATATCAATCTTTCCCATGTATTATCTGAAACACAGGCATTTCCCTTTCCCTTGCATTGTCTGAAAACTTCAGAGGGTTTGTTCATTCCAAACAGAAGGTGTATGTGACTTCCACTTCTGAGCAGGGAAAAATTCTGGTACTACTGTTCTTTGTTGCCAGGTGGTACAGATGGCAAACACTTACCTCCACTCCCTAGTGCTACTGGTGTCCCCACACAGCAAAATTTCACTGGGCCAGCTTTTGGCAAAGGCCAGCAAGGTCTTTTCAAATGAGGATGATTCCATGGACAAGTTTATTCTCCCAGTGCTTCAATTAGCCAGGGTGTCCCTCTTTGTACACATTCAGTTCCCAATCCCTTCATGCACACAATGTGATCCACTCTTTTATAAAGCCAGAGGTGTTGTGCCTATCTGAATTTGTGTATCCTGTCATTGCAGAGCCCACAATCAATGTTTTTCTGTGAGAATCTCCCAAGGATTAAACAGTTTTTCTTTTCCAAATGCAAAAGAGTACCTCATATTATGTCCCTCCCCTGGTTTGCCCTGGTTTACTTCAGTCAATTAATTCTCCCTGGTAACCAGGGATGGAGGGATCTAGGGTGTGATATTTCTACTTGAGTCTCAAAGAATTTTGCTAAACCCTAGTCACTAAACAGAAACATCCTTCTTTCTTTATATTTACATAAATAATAAATCTATTTAAGTGATCCTTTCTACAACAAAGGTCAGTTCCTCTCACCTATGTTTCTCAAACTGATGTGCATAAAATCTCTTGGACTGTTACTAAGATTACAAATACGGGGCCCTAACCTCCAGAGATTATGATCGATTAGATCTGGGTTGAGGCCTAGAAATCGGCATATTTTAACAAATGCCACAAATGCCGGGTGATTCTGAAGCAGATGGTCTACAAATCACGTTTGGGAAATACTGAATAGAATCTCTCATACCCTTGTGGTTTATTCCACTATAATACAAAATTGCTTGTCCCTGGACCTCCCCCTTTCTTCACTCCCCCTCATGCCTTGCATATGCACGTTTGTATATCTGTTTGGACACTATCCTGTCACTTCTTCGGTTTCCTTTGTGTGTGTGTGTGGTGGGGTATGTATAGTATCATCATCCTTCTCATAAATCCTGGTTCATCCTTTAAAACTATGTTCAGGTGTCACCTACTCTGTGACTCTCTCAGGTAGAAAAGAGGATTCCTTTCTTATACTACTTCATATACATTTTAAGTACCACTTTATATCCTGTTGGTTTACATGAGATTGTAAGTTCAGGCTGTTACCTATTCTGGGAAATAAGGTAGACCTTAAAGTAAGTGATGTTTAATTTGAGACCTGAAGTTTGAGTATACAGTAGTATTACTGTATACTACTGCAGATTTTATAAACACTGTATCCATAGGCTATACTAAATTTATTAAAGATTTTTCTTTTTTCAATAATAAATTAACCTTAGCTCACTGTAACTTCTTTTACTTTATAATTTTTAATTTTTTAAAACTTTTTTGACTCTTTTGTAATAACACTTAGCTTAAGGCACAAACACATCATACAGCTGTACAAAAATATTTTTTCTTCATATTTTTATTCTATAATCTTTTTTCTATTAAAAAAATTTTAAGGGCCAGGCGCGGTGGCTGACGCCTGTAATCCTAGCACTCTGGGAGGCCGAGGCGGGCAGATTGTTCTGAGCTCAGGAGTTCGAGACCAGCCTGAGCAAGAGCGAGACCCCGTCTCTACCAAAAATAGAAAGAAATTAACTGGACAGCTAAAAATATATATAGAAAAAATTAGCCGGGTATGGTGGCGCATGCCTGTAGTCCCAGCTACTCGGGAGGCTGAGACAGTAGGATCGCTTGAGCCCAGGAGTTTGAGGTTGCTGTGAGCTAGGCTGACGCCACGGCACTCGCCCCAGGCAAGAGAGTGAGACTCTGTCTCAAAAAAAAAAAAAAAAAAAAAATTTTAAGTCTTTTTACACTTTCGTTAAAAACTAAGACACAAACACACACATTAGCCTAGTCCTACACAGGTTCAGGAACATCAAAATCGCTGTCTTCCACCTCCACATCTTGTCCCACTGTAAGGTCTTCAGGGACAATAACACACATGGAGCTGTCATCTCCTCTGGTAACAATGCCTTCTTATGAAATACATCCTGAAGGACCTGCCTGCAGCTGTTTTACAGTTAACTTTTTTTTTTATATGTAAGTAGGACGGAGAATACTCTAAAATAACAAGAAAAAAGTACAGTGTAGTAAATACATAAGCCAGTAACATAGTCATTGATTATCATTATACATATACTATACATAATTGTACATGCTATACTTTTATAACTATACTTTTATACTGGTGGTACAGTAGGTTTGTTTACAGCGGCATTACCGCAAACACATGAGTAATGCTTTATACTTATGATGTTACAATCGCTACGATGTTAGTAGGTGATAAGAATTTTTCAGCTTCATTATAATCTTCTGGGACCACTGTGGCCTATTGTTGACCAAAACATTGTTATGTGGTGCATAACTGTATTTATTTTGAAATAATTTCAAACATATAGCAAAGTTGTAAGAATAGCATAGAGATGACAACAAGAAATGTGAGGAGGCTGGGCGCGGTGGCTCACGCCTGTAATCCTAGCACTCTGGGAGGCCGAGGCGGGTGGATCGTTTGAGCTCAGGAGTTCGAGACCAGCCTGAGCAATGAGCGAGACCCCATCTCTACTAAAAATAGAAAGAAATGATCTGGACAACTAAAAATATACATAGAAAATAGCCGGGCATGGTGGCACATGCCTGTAGTCCCAGCTACTCGGGAGGCTGAGGCAGGAGAATTGCTTGAGCCCAGGAATTTGAGGTTGCTGTGAGCTAGGCTGACGGCCATGGCACTCTGGCCAGGGCAACACAGTGAGACTCTGTCTCAAAAAAAGAAAGAAAAAGAAAGAAATGTGAGGATGTGGAGCAATTAGACATCTTCTTTCATACCTTGTTGGAAATGGTATAAACAACTTTGGAAAAAGGTCTGGCTGTTTCTTATAAAACTACATATACACCTTCTTATGACCCAGCACTTCCATTCCTAGGTATTTACCAAGAGAAATGAAAACATGTGTTATATAGTT
Source organism: Indri indri (assembly GCA_004363605.1). Classification (NCBI taxonomy): domain Eukaryota; kingdom Metazoa; phylum Chordata; class Mammalia; order Primates; family Indriidae; genus Indri; species Indri indri. Next base: position 16,337 of record RJWJ010032668.1, read on the forward strand.
GCACAAAAAACCATGTATAGTAGCACAAAACTGGAAATATCATCAATAGGATGAAATATCAGTAGGGGAGTAACTAAACAAACTATGATATATTCATATAGTGGGCTATTAATTAGCAATAAAAAGGAACTAACTACTGTTATATATAACACCATGGATGAATCTCAGAAATATTAGGCTAAGTAAAAGAAGTCTTCCTCATAAGAATATCTATATAATATGGTTCCATTCATATGAAGTTTTAGAACAGGCAAAGCTAACCTACAGTGAAAAAAAAATCAGAATAGCGGTTGTTGCTGAAGCAGGTGGGAGGGTGGGGATCGACTGGAAAGTGTCATGAGGGAACTTTCTGAGATGTAGTTATGTTATCCCTTTGAAATACTGTTGGGTTCATTTCCTGTTTGCATTTAATTGTATAATTTCCCCCAGTCTTAGTTCATTGGGGCTGCTATAATAAAAATACCATAGACTGGGTGAGTTATACAGTCATTTTTCACAGTTCTGGAGGCTGAGGTGTTCAAGATCAAGGCACTAACAGACTTGATGCCTGGTGAGGGCCTACTTCCTGGCTTCTAGGTGGCAGTCTTCTCACTGTGTCCTCACATGGCAGCAAAGGCAAGGGGGTCTATTTTATAAGGGCACTAAATCCATTTATTATGAGGGCTCTACCTCATGATCTAATCACCTCTCAAAGGCTCCACCTGTTAATACCGTCACTTTGGGGTTAGGATTTCAACATATGAATTTTGGTGAACACAAACATTCAGTCCATAACATCCCCTGTCCCAGTCCTTGTTGATTTAATTTTATTTTTTGAATATGTAGAACATTATTAACAGAGAGGTGTTATTCTCTCCTGTATCTCTTCCACCCCATCCTTCTGCCATTGTAGGTAACAAATTTTGCTGGTTTCTGGTTTAGTGTTCCTCTGCTGTTTTTTGCAAAAATAAGCAGATACATGTATATATTTTTATTTCCCAATTCTTTCTTATGAACACAAAATAGCATATTTTATATAATCTTTTGTGATTTGTTTTTTTCGCTTAACAGTATATACTGGAAATCACTCCATATCAGTTAATAGAGATTTTTTTTTTTATCAGCTGCAATAGTACCTCATTTATTGTACGTATGTATGATAGTATTTTTTTATTCAATCAGTCTCCTATGTTTGGGTATTTAGGTAGCTTCCACTATTTTGCTGCAGTGAATAACCTTGTTTGTGAGTATTTTGTTGTAGGATAAATTCTTATAAGTGGGATTGATGGGTCAAAGAATAAAACTGCACATGTAACTTTGTTAGATATTGCCAGATTCCCATCTGAAAGGGTTGTTACTGGTTTGCATTCCCAGCAGCAACATATGTGAGTGCCTATTTCTGCATGCGCTCACCAAGAAAATGAGTTGTTATACTTTTTAGTTTTTGCCAATCTAATGAGTGAGTGAGAAATGGCAACTCATTTTTTTGGATAACTTATAATTTTGATTTGTTTTTTTTTTTTTGTTTTGTTTTTTTTTAGAGACAAGGTCTTACTCTGTCTCTCCAGGTGAAGTGCAGTGGAACTCCTGAGCTCAAAGGATCCTCCTGCCTCGGCCTCTGAGTAGCTAGGACTACAGGCCTGTGCCACCATACCTGGCTAATTTTTAAATTTTTTGTAGAGTTGAGGTCTCGATATATTGCCCAGGCTGGTCTCGAACTTCTGGCCTTAAGCGATTCTCTTGCCTAGGTCTCCCAAAGTGCTGGGATTACAGGCATGAGCCACTGTGTATGTCCAGCCTACATTTTTCTTGTTAAGGGTGAAGTTGAGCATCTTTTCATCATTTTTAAGGACCATTTAAACATTGAATGCATTTTGATACTTTTCTTCGTAAATTATCTGTTCATGTCCTTTCCCTATTTTTTCCATTCAGTATTTAAAAAGGACTTGTGCAGGGGTTTTGCCTCAAATTTTAGAAGGATTTTTGTGTTATTTTCTAAATTCTTAAAAGGACCTTCGGTTTTTGTTGTTTTCCCTCTTGATTTTAGAAGTTCTGTAGCAACTTGTTGTCTTTTGACTTTATGGTGTTTGGGGCCA
>RJWJ010032669.1:0-18401 GCA_004363605.1 Indri indri
CACATCGTAAGTGCTTAAAAAGAAAGGCAATTTAGTATTATTATTCCATTAAATAATACAGCAGCATTCATGTCTCTTTTCTTCTTCCAAAGAGCTTGCGTGTCTGTTTTCTCGTTGCGTCCTTACAACAACCCTGTGAAGTAGGGTACTTTTTCTTGGCTCTGGTGTACCGATGCAGTGGCGAAGATGCAGTGAAGTGTGATGACATGCCCAAGGCCACTCAACAGAGCAGTGGGAGCACCGAGGCCTGACCCTTGGGTCCCCGGAGGGCCCTGGCTAGGTTAGGTGTGTCCCAGTGTGGCTCCCTTCCTGGCAGTCATGACAGCAGTTTGTCCCTCCGCCTCTGCCCCTCTGGTTCCCTTCTCCCCCTCCCTCCCCTTCCCAGGAGCAGCTGTCTTCCCCAGGTACCCTGACTTCCCAGGGAGGGAGGGCCTCCTTGGGTGCTGGCAGGGGGTGACTCCACCTCTCCAGCCAGTGGCGGGGCTCCATGCCATTGCCAGCAGCATAGCGGCAGATGAAGGTTGCATCAGTGAGCAGTAATTGAAATGCAAAATAACATTTTGATCGAGCCAGCAGGCTGTTTATTTATCAGATCAATAGTCAAAATGCCCCATCTGGAGAAGCCAGTGTGATAAGTGACAGTATTGCCAAGGGCAACCCTGGTGACTCAGCCCCCTCCTCCAGTGGCCCAGATTGAGGGGGGTGGGCATGGAACCTGGGAGCGCTCCCCACCTCTGCTTCTCCTTTCCAGAGTGCGGACACACACCCCCCTTGCTTCATTTTCTTCTTATACTCGGTTTACATGGGAGACTGAGCTCTGTGTTGTCAGGGGCTGCCCGTGTTGTGGCCGATGGCACCTGTAGCAGAGAGCTAATAATGGCTCACTTTTATTGAGCACTTACTATGTGCAGGTGCTGCTGTTTTACATCTATTGTATCATTTAATCCTCAGAAAAATTCTATGAGATAAGTGTTTTTATAGTACCCATTTTGCAGATGAGGAAAGCAAGGCCTGGAGAGGTTCAGCAGCTGGTTGCACAGCTAGTGACAAAGCCAGCCTTCGAATCCAGGTGATCTGGGCCCAGACCCCGTGTGCCCAGGTCCTGTTGGTCCTCGCTGCCAAGGGCAGGAAGCAGTGGACTGTTTTCACTTACACGGTGGGGTGCTGTCTCTGATGTCAGCCTTTTCCCAACCCTGCTTCCCACAGGTTTTCACGAATTGCATGGATTTGGGGTTAAAATATTTTTCTAGCATTTCGAAACCAGATCAGTGGCTCTCAGCCTCTTGCCTCTCTAAGTTGCCTGCCCAACACATTACATGGTTTTGGGTGCTTTAAAAAACAAGAAAAACCAGAAAGTAAGAAAAATGTATACACCTTTTGTAAAGTCTTTAAAACAGGATTATCAGAATGTGATTAGAACTGATTGCAAGTTGGACCCTTTAGCTATTCTCGTGGGGACTTTCGTTGGACCCTGGGTCCCTGTGGGTTCTGCCCCCGGGGTGGCTGGCTTCCTTCTCAGATGCTGGTCCTGTCCTGTGACTCAGCCTTGTGACTGTCACATCCCCAGGGGCTCAGGCCTTGGGGACTGTGTAATGTTGGTTTGACGGCACTCCTCACATCCCACCCAACTCTCAGAACTTATTCATTTGTACATTCAACAGATATTTATTGAGCACCTACTGTGTGCCTGCTAGGATTCTAGACGATAGAGTAGAGCAGAAAACAGACAAAGCTCCTGCGCTTCTGTGTGGGATGTGGGGAGGGCAAAGACTGGTGGGGGAACATGAGCAGTGTAGCCAAGAAACAGCCAGGGGCCAGTGTGGCTGGGGTGGAGTGACCGCAGGCGAGTGGGCAGGAGACAGCGTGACACAGGTGATGGGGCCAGATCGCGGAGGCCGTCCGAGCTGCGGTAAGGACGCCAGCTTCACTGGGAGTGCAATGGGAACTCCCTGGCTGCTTTGAACAGAGGAGTGTTGTGACTTATTTCCCTTCATGTTATAACTCACTATGGCACTTTCGGGTCGTGTGACCCCTGCCAAGACATTTAACCCCTCTGGGCCTCAGTTTCCTCATCTGCAAAATGGGGGGAATGAGAGTACCTACCACAAGAAGTTGTTGCAAGGAATCAATGACTTGATGACATATCGTCCCTGCCTAGCGCAGAGTAAGCCCTCCGGAAGTGGGCACTACCGTCATCGTTACAGGGATCAGAACAGGGTTCCCAGTTGGCTGCAGTGGCAGGTCCCTGCCTGTCCACCTGAGTTAAGATGTCTCTTTGTCACTTGCTCAGGCTGCCTGTTAGCATAAAGACTGAAAACTTGAGTCAGGATGAGAAGTGGATGCTGGAGGTCCCAAGCTTCCTCTGTCATCCCTGCTATGCACAAGGCCACATAGAAAGGGCCACTGCCATGACCAGAGAGTGGATGGAAGTATTGTCCCCCTCACTGGGTCTGCGCAATGTGGGGCAGCAGTGAGATCCAGCCACTGCACACACAAGAGACTCAGATGTGTGATCACACAGGAGCAGAGCGGAAGTCAGCAACGTGAGCCTAGCTCCTTAAAAGCGGATTCCACCCTAGGTTGTATAAACAGAAGTATAGTGTCTGGGATGAGGGAGGTGTCAGTACTGCTCTGCTCTACATGGTCAGAACTCACCTGGGGAGCTGTGCTCAGTTCCGACGCTCCTCTTTAAGAGGCGTAGACAGAGCAGATAGGTTACGAGGTCTGTCCAGAAAGTATCCAGCCATTGTTACTATAAAGACAACAGTTTGTGCGACATCGATATAACCTGGCAGCCGGGGAGAGTGGACTGGGATGCGCATGCGTGATCCACGGCGCCTTTGCTGTACTGGTCAGCAGGGCGCCGGACGCCGTTGAGTGAGCCTGTGCGCCGTGTGGCCGTCGCGTTCAGAATGACTGAGTAGAGCAACGAGTGTTTTGCATCAAATTTTGCGTTAAGCTTGAACATTCCTTTGCGGAAACTATTCAAATGATTCAGGTTTTCGGGATCAATGCAATGAGTGCGGCTCAAATGAAAGTGTGGCACAAACACTTCAAAGACGGTCGAGACTCTGTTGAAAGTGACCCACGTTCTGGAAGGCCTGCAACAAGCCGAACACCCGAGAATGTTGAATATGTACAGGTCGGGGCAAGAGACGCTGGGAGAACTGCCTGAGGTCCCGAGGTGCCTACTTTGAAGGGGACTGAGGCGTCACTGTCCTAGGTACAATGTTTCTTGTATCTTGTACCTTCTTCAGTAAACGTCTCTATTTTCCATACGACGTGGCTGGCTACTTCCCAGACAGACCTTTATTCTAAGTCCAGGGGATGCCGACCCAGTGAAGAGGGCCCGCCAGCGGCAGGCAGCTGCCTGCAGCGCAGAGAGGGCTGTCTATAGAAGGGCGTCAGACTTGCTCTGTAGGTCCTGAGAGTTAACGGTTGTGTGAACTATAACTGGAAGCTCAGAGGGAAGAGATATTTTTATTCATCACAAAGAATTTTTTTGTAAAAACAATCTGAGTGATCTAAAGATGTAAACAGCCGCCTCCTGAACTAGTGCTCTCCCCGTCACTGGGGTCCTTACAAGGCAGACCCCATTTGGCTGGGATGAGGTGAAAGAGACTAACGCATCGATGAACGTAGCTTAGGGCCCTTTGAAGTCCTGGCCTGCTCGAGTGCTTCCCCTGCACAGCCCCCTCTGTCTCTTCCTCAGGCCTCTGCTTAAATGCCACCTCCTCCGAGAAGCCCTCTCTGACCACCTATGTGGATGCTTGCCCATCCCCCCATGCTGTCCCCTGCTCATTCTTCACAGTGCTCATCACTAACTGAATTTATACCATTTGGTCACGTACTTGTCTTATTACTTAGGATGGGCAATGCTAGCTGTGATTCCATACAAGCCCAGGGATCCAGTGGCTTCGTACAGCAGAAACTGAGCATGCCCACATAGCATTTCGGTGAGGGTGTCTGGCAGGCCTTTTACAAGGTGATGCAGGGGCCCAGGCTCCCTCCAACTTGTGGCTCTGCCGTCCCCCAGGGCCTTGGAGTCTCGGATCCTCTCTCTATAGCCTGCATGTGGGGCAAGAGCGGGAGAGTGGGAGAGGAAGGTGGAGGGGAGAGCAGGGGAGCAGAGAAGTCTGTGGGAGATTTTTAGGGGCCAGATAAGGGTGTGGTTTATATCACTTTGCCCACATTCCACTGGCGGACATGGCCCCAGCTAGCTGCAAAGCTGACTGGGAAATGTAGTCTTCCTGGTGTCTAGCAAGAAAATGAAATAGTTTTTGGTGAACTCATAACGGTATCAGCTACACTTATTTAGCGTATTTCATTGAATCTATGATATCATCTGTTGTAAGAGACAGCATTTTTAAATTTTTGGAACTGCTAATTAAACTACGACATGCCATTGATTTCAGAGGCATCCTGCTTGGCAGGATGGTAAAATGTGGGAAAATGGTACAGCTTTGAGTCCATGCAATATGGCATGTCTCTCCTTGAGGGTGGGGACCCGTCCACCTTGTTCACCAACACATCCCCAGGGCTGGAATAGAGTCTAGCATACAGTAGATACTCAAAAGATAGCAGCTAAGTGAATGAAGGAATGAAAGAGATAGTATGAGAGCTACTCTTCGGTTAAGGGTCAGAAACACCCTTGTGTGAGCAGCAGAGGGAGGCCAGCTCTCAAAGCCACTATGCTGTTGGGTCATTCTCTGGCCCTGGGTCCCAGAGGGCCCCCATGGGGATAAAGAGAAAGAAAGAATTAGGAAAATATTCCTGGCCGGGCACAGTGGCTCATGCCTGTAATCCCAGCACTTTGAGAGACCGAGGCAGGAGGATCGCTTGAGCTCAGGAGTTCCAGGAAAATATTCCCAAAGGAGCCACATACACTTGAGCCATCTCAAGAAAGGTGCCTGGTAGCAGTGTGGCCATGAAGGGTGTCAGGTGGGTTGCTTTCTACGTCAGCCCATCCCCCTGGGCAGGTCACCAGCTCACTGTGTCTCTAACCCCCTGACCATCAGTGAGTCAGGCCACGCTTGCTGGCCTAAGCAGAGATGTTGCCGGGCTTCGGAGCAACTGCCGACAGCAGCCAAGGCTCCCAGGACTCTGCCTCTCACCGCTGCTCCCCTTGGCTGCAGCTTGGATATTCTTCTCTCACTGCACATGGGCAAAAGGATGACCTCGCTCAGCTCCTGAGCTGTCCATCTTACCGCTTCTGTCCCTGGAGAGGCAACCCTGGCAGCGGAAATCCCATGGGAGAGACTTATTGGTCCAGCTTGGGTGAGGTGCCCACCCCTGGGTCTGTCAGTGGGGCAGGAACGTCTGTAAGGTGGATGTCTATAAGGGGTGGATGGCGGATGTCTGTAAGAATACGGCAATTCCTGCAGGAGCTCTGTGTGTACATGCGAGGGGTGGTGGGGAAGAGGTTGTGCTGGGCAGTCAGTTCTAGTAGTGCCTGAAAAAGGGGCCCCGGAAAGGGACTTTCCCAGTGGAAGTAGGCGACATGCAAACGTGTGGTTAAATGGGTGAATGGGTAGAAAACGGATGGATGAGAGGAAGACAGTCTTCCTTGCTTGAACTTTGTAGAAAGTATAAATGCAAGCCGTCGCCTCATTACCAAACAGGGATGCTAGAAACAACTGCTAATATTTATTAAGTGCTTATTGTATGCCAGGCACTGTTTGAAACTCTTTTCTGTAGTAACTCACTAATTTTCAAGAACACCCTATGAGACGAGTACTATAATTCTCATCCCCATTTTACAGATGAGGAAACTGAGGCACCTAGAGGTTTAAAAACCGAGTTCCAAAGGGGAAGAACTGGGCTTCAAACCCAGGCAGTGCAGTTCTAGTCACTGAGCTGTACAGCCCAGCACCACAGCCACTGTGAGGTTTGAATGCCACGTAGAATCTGTTGAGTCTGCCCGGGGACAGTGGGTGGGATATTTATGCCACATCACAGCTTAACATGGGATGAAAAGAAGCACAGATTCAAGAAGAGTTAAGATAAATTTACAGATGTCAGAGCTCCAATCTCTAATGAAAGAGGTGTGTTTGGGGGCATATTCCAATTTTTGATGCTGTCCTTCCCCCAAACAGAGCCCAGAGCACCGGCTCTGCTATCCGGGGGTCGGGGGCAGCCACTCTGCATCCAGTTGTCTCTTCCTGCAGTGGCAGAGCCTCTTTCTTCTCACTGTGATGGATGCGGCCTGGAAAATCATGGATAAAAAGTCCTGATTGAAAGGCACTAATTACCCATCATTATTTTCCATGCCGTAATTTGCACGGAACGAGATTTCAATCAGTTGTCTGGGATCAGCCTGGTTTTGACTAATCTTTCTGACGACAAGATGCTTAATTACAGATTTTTGCCTGTGCTCCAGCCCATGCTGAGGGAGACCAGCTCTCAAAGCCACTGGCTGTTGGGTCATTCTGTAGCCCTGAGCCCCAGAGGGCCTCCAAGGGGAGAAAGGGAAAGAAAGCATTAGGAAACTATTCCTGGCTGGGTGTGGTGGCTCACACCTGTAATCCTGGCACTTTGGGAGACCGAGGCAGGGAGATCACTTGAGGCCAGCAGTTCCAGGAAAATATTCCTCAGGAGGCCAAATAAAATCAAGCCATCTAAAGAAAGGTGCTTTGGTAGCAGCGTGACCACGGAGGGTGTCAGGTGGGCTGCTTTCTACGTCAGCTCATCCCCCTGGGCAGGTCACCAGCGCACTGTGTCTCTAACCCCCTGACCAGCCCCCAAGCCACCCCCAACCAGCCTGGTGCTCTAGTGAGTGACTTTGAGCAAGTCATTCATTTCTCAGGGCTTCCGTCCCCTCATCTGAAAGTCACCAGGGGAGGCAGAAGACTCTCCGAGCACTTAGATTCAGTGACTCTAGCTGTGCTGATGTTTGTGTCCAGAAAAAGTGTCATCTATTGTTGAAAGTTGAAAGATACACATATACAAGATTTCAATCACACAGGGGTGGTAAAAATGCCATCTGTTAATAAAATAGGCAATTCAGACTACTCAGGGGGAAGGTCAACTTGCATTGATGAAATATCTGAGTTTAAGAAAAAATATATATATCAAAGTAACGGACCTCAGTGCACAGAATTGGATTCATCATTATCCTTGGTTTATAGCATTTATCACTGGCCTGCCCTTCCTTCCTCCCTCCTTCCCTCCCTCCCTTCCTTCCTTCCTTCCTTCCTCCCTCCCTCCCACGTAATAAGTGCCGTGAATCCATGCCCAACGGGAAAGCTGGGACCTTGACAGCAATTCACGTCTAGCCACATGGTCCTCCCTGTCCTTCTCCCCTGTCCAAGGCATTCTACATTCTTTAATACTGTTTCTAAGGGAAGTTGAGCTGTGTTACTTCCAGGTGCCTGAGGGGCTGATACGTAACTAATAAAGCCTTGCTGGAGGGTCTGAGGATCTGCTTTAATGAATCGCCCCAGCGGCCCCTGGTTAGCAAATTAATTATTGAAATGTACATAAGAGTCTCTCAAGTGTTCAGAAACTGTTTTTCTTCTGTAGAGTGGATTCCCATTTCAGGCTTGTTTATCCTAGTAATTTGCCTAGCCAACCCCTTTTTCTCCCAGTATATGGCAAGTCCCTTGCAGAATTATCCTCGATTCTAAATCTGGGGAGCTTAGATGAGGAAAGAGGTTTGCTGGGTTTAACCACAGGCCTGCCAGCTGCTGGACTTTCCAGAAGGGGTTTCTTGGAAGAATCAAAGCATCAGGCAACATCCACTGAGTACTTGCCGGAGACCAGCACTGTCCTAAACATTTGCCTTCAGTACCCATGCTCACGCAGACCCCCACAAAGGAGGTACTGTGGTTGAGCCCATTTTACAGATGAGAACCCTGAGGTCTAGAGAGAGTGACCTGGTTACTCAAAGTCAGCAGTAAATTGTGGTAGAACTGGCACATCTGACACTGGCGTGTGCAGGCTCAGAGCCATTAAGTGAGGCAGCAGCTTGTTCCTGCTCTCAAGTGCAGGGCCCCAGCAGGGAGCCCCAGAGGGCTCTGGGGCAGTCCTTCTGCACCACCCAGACTCTCCGGCGTGGTGGGTAAACTCTACCCCTCAGAGGAAAGCAAGCCAGGGCCTAGGCTAATCAGGCCAGTCCATTCCTCTGTCCTTCCAGAAGCTTCTCTCCTGCCACTTGACCACCAACGGGCCACCTTGAGAGAGACAGATCCCTGGGCTATGATTATCTCCTGCTAGTACCCCAGAATTTCTCTACCCCCACTAGAGATCCGAGGCAAAATAGTTCAGCAATTTGGGTTTCATTCAGAACTTTTGAGATTCTCCTGGTCCCATGTTAGGAAAATCCTCAACCCACTTTTTTGTCCGGCAGAGCGATATCCAGGGGAAGGGAGAGACCCCGGTAAGCTCGGGCACCCTGGGGGTCAGACCGCACTGGGAACGGGGCTCTGCACTGGCCACTGAGCAGGCCGGAGGCAGAGCAGGGTGCGGCAGGGGTGGCCGTGTGTCATCATCCTGGGGTGAAACCGAGGCCAGGGCCGCTCTTGCTGTTCGGAGATGGATCAGAGGGAAATGATGCCTCGAGGGGCTTCGACCACTGACTGCTGCTCTTCCAAAGGCTGCGGAGATGGGCGTCTGTCGCTCCCCATAAAGAGTCAATAGTCATCGATCCAGCTGGGAACTGGGTCCCAGCCACCCACAGATGATGCTCCACGTGACTCGCTCCTCCCAGAGCACAAGTGTCAGCTGCCTCCCGCCTCACCCTGAGGCCGTACAATGCCTGGCCGCCAGCGCAGCCCCCACCCCACGGCCACCTCTGAAATCGTACGTGCCAGATTCTCAGGCCTAGACCCAACCTGCCAGCCTCCCGGTGTCCTCACTCCTTCCTCCTGCTGTACCTCAGCCTCCACCTCCTGGAAACCTCCACTCTCGCCGCCTCTCTGCTGTCTCCCAAGTCCGCCCTTTCCGACACCACGGCCCTCTCTCCAGGGCCAGTGAGTTCATTCTTCCCAGCCTGCAGCCCCACCCCTGGTCCACCCACTTTCATGGTATTGCAAGTCAGTGGTTCTCTACTGGGGGAGCATTGCCCCCAGCGGGACGTTTGCAATGTCCGGAGAAGGTTTTGGTTGACATATTGGGGGGGTGCTACTGGCGTTTAGTGGGTAGAGGCCAAGGACACTCCTGAGCATCCTGCAGTGCACAGGACAGATTCCATAACAGAGAATTACCTGGCCCCAAATGCCAGCAGTGCCGAGGCTCAGAGACCCAGATCTAAGGTGCTGGGGGAGACTGGGCCCACCTTGCACCGTTGCCCCTGCGGAGTGAGCTAAGGGGCCTGCAGAACTTTCGTGGCCCTGATTTCTGCTCTCTCCTCCTTGCACAGCTGCTCCTGCAAACTGTTTCCCTTTCCTCGTCCGCCTGCCCCCTGGCCCTCGGCCTTCACCCCTGCACCTCCCACTGCACAGGGTCACTGCGGGCTGAGTGGAGGCAGGGTGGGTGGGTTTGCGGGGTGAGGAAGGCCTCATGCAGTGCCCCCCTGTGCCACCTAAAACTTCCCATCTGCGAGGCCAACCCTGCTCTTAACTGCGTCAGCTCATTTCTCTACCTGCATTCCGGATTCCTTTCAAACTCCTGCCAGGTCGTCACTGCATCCTCCTTCCCGTGGCACTCAGATGGGACACCTGTGAGAATCACAACTGGGGCGCCCAAACCAAAAACGAACAAAACCCCTCCCGCGGGTTTCTGGGCCCCATCTGCAGAGGCGCGTGTTCGAGCTATGACTGCGGAGGGCTTTGACGAAGGCTGAGCTACAGTGTGAGAAAAGCCCACGCTGGTCTTTCGCATCTGCAGCCTTTCCGTCCTGATTTCGCTCTTCGCCGTCATCAGCATTTAGCCCAGAGTAACTCTGAGTCATTATCTGCTTTGAGGAGATTCGGGCGTGATCGGTAATGACACCGAGTCGGTAGGTAGGGCCGGGATTGCCCGCGGCCAATCGGGAAGTATGGAAACCTAATTTTTAATTACCTCAAATTCCTCCCATTCTCATCTCACCTGTTCCTCATCAAAGAAGCCAAAAATTAGTACCAACAATAACAACAAGAACACTCCCTCGCCATGCCCACAGCCCCGAGTTCAGGAGGGCGTGCCGTCGTGTGTGTGCGATAGACGGGGGCCGCCTGGGGGTGGGCAAGAAGTCACCACTCCCCCACCACACCCCCGCCTCTCCTCTGCCCTTCAAGGCCCAACTTCTTGAAAGAATTGTCCGGGTTCACTGCCTCCTCCAGCCATCACGACGTGGCTTCCATCCCCACCGCACCATGACCCTGCTCTGGCGAAGGGCGCCAGCCACCTCCCGACTGCTAGGTGCAGGGCACGCTTTCCCCTTCGCCCTTCACCTGGCCTTGTGGCTGGTCTGACCTGCCGCCCACCCCTTCTAGATGGCTCTGCTCGTGGCATTTCTGTGACATGATCTCTTTTTATTCTCCTCCCATTCCTCTGGGCATATCTCCCTGTCGTCTTCTTGTACTTCTTTCCCTCCACCTTTCTTTAAATTTTGCTTTTGGATGAATGAACACGTGATGTCCTGCAGGCCAAGGACAGAGGGGGGAGTGGGCAGGCTTCCCGGAGGGTCTGGCCTCTTCAGCAACTGTCCTTTCCCCCCCTGGTGCGTCAGGAACCAGGCAGCCTGAAAGGCCCTGTGCCTCTTCTCTCTGGTCTCTAGTCTTACCTTGTATGAGTCAAGAGATGACAATGAAGCGCTTTGGAGCTCTTGGTGGCAGTCAGACATTGTTTGCATTTTTGGGAGTTGTAAAGATGAGATCTCTGCCCGGGGTGTCTCTTCCCCAGGCCTGGGCTCGGAGAGGCGGAGGGCTGTGAGGCCAGGAGCTCAGACGTGCAGTCGGAGGGTGCTACTCAGGCCCCAGCTTCTCCTGTGACTCGGGAGGAGGGGGTGAGCTCTGAGATCCGCTTTCTCGTCTGTGCAGTGGGATGACAGTGGCTGGCACACGGGTTGTGAGGACGAGACAAGATGGTACAAAAGCAGATAGCTGCATGCAGCTGGGGCTTGATGGATGGCTGCTAGTATCCCCAGCCTCTGGGCAGAGGGGGTGCCAGGCAGCTCCCGAGAGTGAGAAAAACAAGCTGAGGCTCCTGGAAGGGACGTTCAGCACAGAATGAAGCTGCGGCCTCCTCAATGAAGACCAGAGGGGAGTGGCAGGGGTGCCCGTCAGTGCAGGGACACTTTCTGGGCACAGCCCTTTCTGGCACCCTGTGCACCTGTGTTTGTTAGGCGTCTGTCATTCCTACCAGAGTGTGAGTTTCTTGAGGTCATGGGCTGTGCCTGTCACATTCCCGTTACCTGCCTGCTCTTGGCACACAGCAAGTGCCCAAAGTACACGTTGATTGTCCCTGGAAAAGGCATTCGGGGGAGGGGGGGCACAATAATAGTCCTGGGAGTGAGAAATCTGAAGGAATGAAATTGTTAGACGTCCCTCTCTTCTGGGACTAAGACCCTAAAGCAGTAGCCAGTTCCCATGCCAACCCTCCCTGGGACCAGGGCAGGGTTTGCTTCCTTTCTGGCCCCGGAGCCCCCAACCAGGGCCTGGAGGTGGGGCCCAGACACTGCAGGATGCTTCGTGCCCTTCTGAATCAAGAAGGAGAGGGGCAGGAGGGGAAACTAAGGCTTGGGGACAAAGCCGCTGCCCGCCCTGGTGTCCTTCAGGGCTGTCTGAGTGGGGAGGCTGGGGCAACGGGGTTGGGAAGGCCGTGGCCTGCTCTCTGCTGGGAGTGGCTGCGGGCTCTCCGCCTGCTCCCCCGGGGTGGATGCCTAAGCAGGGGACGTAGAATACATGCCCAATAAATAGTAGCAGCTATAATTACTGTTTATATCCAGTGTATCTCCCGAGATCTCTGGAGCCCTCAGGAGCCCAGGGAAAGGCTGGGGGTGAAGGGCCTGGAATCTGGGAGCTGTTTTGCCCAGCGGGGTTTTCCACGGTGGGCCTGGGGTGTTCCTGCGGACAGAACCTAAAGCAGCCGCTAGGAGAGCAGGAGGGATCGACGGTTTGGCTGTGGGCGGCTCTTCTGCCTGCCCCGCGGAAGGGCCCCTGGGGAGGAACCCGAAGGCGCAACTGTGTCTGCTCAGTTAGTCTCCCCCAGGTGACGTCCTGCCAGGCTGGTGGCACTTCCAGGGACTCACCACTGGTAGCTGGAGGAGAGCTGTGTGGCAGCACCCAGGGAGATGACCAGCCAGAGATGTAAAAGGGCTCCGAGGAGACCCTCGACTAGGGCACTTGGGGCTTACGGGAGAGGCGTCTCAGAGGACTCAGGAACATTCCGTTTGGAGCGGAGGAGACGCAGGAGCCTCTATCTTCACACACTGCATTCCAGGAGATTGTAACTTCTTGAGAGTAGAAGCCTTAGCTGTATCTTTTATCTTTGTGTCTGCAGCCCCCAGCTCCTGGTTAGACTGCCTGTGGGGCCGAGAGTTCCCCATCTCCGGCCATGTTCTAGTCCCTGTCTCTGGCTGGGAGGATGGGGCGGCCCCTCAGGAGGTGCATCAACTGTGAAACCATGAGTGGGACTGGGGACAGGGGAGGCCTCTCCCCACCATAAGGTTGCACAGACACATTTTGTGGTATCAGTGTGTGCCCAAGGATTGCAATGTGGGGGTGGGCTTTGTGGGTGTGACAAGGAGGGCGTCATCTCTCCATTAATGGGGCTGTACTGCCGACCTCTCCACCCTCTGCTCCTCTCCAAGACCCTTCCCCCTCTCCTTTCACCTGCTCTCAAGCATCAGCCTCGGCCCCCCGCCCCCCCCCCTACAGTGGAGACTCGGGGAGTGAGGCAACTGTCACCAGACGAAGGGACCCAGGCCACTCGACTCAAATTCCAATCCTGGGTTTCCCTGAACATACACTTTGATCTCCTGGGTGTGAGCTCAGCTGCCTTTCTTGTCCAGGCTGAGGGAGGGACAGGTCCCCTCCCTTCATCCTGGGAGCTGGAGTATGGAGGGTCACACCCTCCCGGCTTCCTCCCGGCCTGGGTGGAGGAGCTTTGGTTACAAGAAACATTCTATTACCCCGCACAGTGATCCTGCATATGGGTAATACTCCTCGGCTTTATGTGTGGGCAGGGAGGCTTAGAGGTTGAGAAACTTAAGGTTAGAAACACCCGTAGAACGTTCTAGGTCGGGGTTGGAAGGCTCCCTGGAGCTTTCTGATGGAGGAACAGTCTCTCGGGGGACGGGTGGGCTGGGTGGAAGCTGGCCTGCTCAGGCGCTAGGAGGGAAGGGAGAGGGGGTTTGGCAGCTACTTTCTGGATGTGCCTTCTGTTACCAAGCCAGGACCAGTGGCAAAACCCAGAGGGCAGCCAGTTTGGCTGGGATCTTTGCCACAAGCTGCCCTCCTGCCCTGGTCAGATGTCCAGGCACCTACGGTCCCACTCTTGGTGATGGCAGGGTACAGAGGGAAGCTCCGACCTTGGGCTTACCTGATGCCCCGCAGAGCCACCATCATGGGCCAAGGACTCTGTGAAATGTGTTATCAGGTCATTGTACTCAGGGTGGCTGGCCAGGGCCTGGCAGCCAGGACTAATAAATTGTTGCCACCAAGCATTACTGTTGTGTAGAAAGGTTAGCCAAACATTTTGGCTGAATGGTTCCCATCTGTGTCACATTGAAGCCAGCAATTTGCAAAGCTTTGAGGTGCCTAATCTGCAGCTTATTGATCAAAACACAGTTTTCTTGGAGGACTCAGAAGGTTCTGGGGGCAATGCCAATAATTTGCTCCAGGCTGTGCTGAGTGGAGACCACTAGATCTTCTGTGTCATCATTTTATCTCTCCAAGACTTTAGCATAGAGCCCTTCCCAGCTGCCCCACCCCGGGCCACACCCACCCAGCCACGCCTGCCACACCCCCGCACCGAGCCCCGGGCTGACTTCCCCATCTGTGTCCACAGGCTGCTGAACAGGATGTCCGCAGACGACCGGCACCTGGGCTCCAGCTGCGGCTCCTACATCAAGACCGAGCCGTCCAGCCCGTCCTCGGGCGTTGATGCCCTCAGCCACCACAGCCCCAGCGGCTCATCCGACGCCAGCGGTGGCTTTGGCCTGGCCCTGGGCACCCACGCCAACGGTCTGGACTCGCCGCCCATGTTCGCGGGCGCTGGGCTGGGAGGAACCCCGTGCCGCAAGAGCTACGAGGACTGTGCCGGCAGCATCATGGAGGACTCGGCCATCAAGTGCGAGTACATGCTCAACGCCATCCCCAAGCGCCTGTGCCTCGTGTGCGGGGACATTGCCTCTGGCTACCACTACGGCGTGGCCTCCTGCGAGGCCTGCAAGGCCTTCTTCAAGAGGACCATCCAAGGTGCGTCCTGCGCAGTGTGGGGCCTGGGCATGGGGTGGGGGGCTGGCGCCCAGCCAGTGGGTCCACCAGGAGACCCAGGGATTCCCAGGGGCTGCCAGGTCTGGGTGTCATTGGATCCGGGGTTCTGAAGGGCCCCTTCTCTATCACTCAGGGTTTCTCATGCTGGGATTCTGGACAAGGACTCCAACTGTAAGACTGTTGTTGAAATACATGCACCTCCCAGCATAGCACCCCAGAATACACACACGAATGTCAAGCCCTGGGTGCCTGTCACCTGTATGGGGTACACTGTCAAATGTGTGCCCCTCAGAAAGCTTATTTTCTGGGGAAAAAAAATAGCATCATTTGCTCTGTGATTCCAGACTTACTGAAATATAAAGGGTCCCTACTGTGTTTTTCTCTTTTTGAATTGTACTACTAAAATGTGAATGATTTTCTCATTGTAAAAGACTCAGGCCTGTCCAAATCAGGACAGAAACTCACCCTGTCTGGATCCCAGTTTGACTTATCTTTTAAATCTTTTTTGTTTCTCTCTCTCTTTGTCACCCTGGCTAGAGTGCAGGGGCATCATCATAGCTCCCTGAAGCCTCAAACTCCTGGGCTCAAGTGATCCTCCTGCCTCAGCCTCCTGAGTAGCTGGGACTATAGGCGTGAGCTACCATGCCTGGTTAACTTTTTCTCTGTTTAGCAAAGACAGGGTTTCACTCTTGCTCAGGCTGGTCTCGAACTCCTGACCTCAAGTCATCCTCCTGCCTTGGGCTCCCAGAGTGCTAGGATTACAGGTGTGAGCCACCACACCAGACCTTCTTTCTTTTAAAGACAGGCTGTCACTCTGTTGCCCAGGCTGGAGTGCAGTGGCATGATCATAGCTCACTGCAGCCTCGAACTCCTGGGCTCTAGCGATCCTTTCCTCCTCAGCCTCCTGTAGCTGGGACTACAGGTGTGTGCACCACTGCACCCGTAAGCCTTTTTTCAAAGCATTTGCCTATCAGCTGAGTCACGTTCCAATGGCTATGGGAGTAACAGCTTCCATCTGTGGGCACTGGAGTGACTCTCTGATAACTGAGCGCAAGAGCCCTGGTAGGTCCCTCTGCAAAGTCATCCGGAGGTAAGTTAGGGATAATGGTGCATCTGCCCTCACAGGGCTGCTGTCAAGTTCATGGCACAGAGAGACTGCTTGCACACAACATCTGCGATTCTGACTGTGGCAGGCCCTGTGCAGAGCACTTACTTTCAGTCAGTCAGTCAAGTATCTACTGAGCATCTACTGTGCACCAGGCATAGCTCTAGGTGCTGGTGACAGGATAGACAAAATCCCTGCTTGTGCAGGTAACTGAGACAAGCCGATGCCATCCCACTGGGACAGAAGCTGCAAACCAGCCTGGAGAAAGCCCAGGGAACACCTGTCCTGCTCCAGGATCAGATCCCTCCTCCAGGGCCCTGCCTGGCTGTCCCTGGGACATTCTCCCCCCACCTCCCAGGCTGAGCTTCCCTGGGATGATTCTGTGTATTCATTCAACAAATATTTATTTGTTTAAATTTCTTCAGATGACGATCTATTCATTAAGCCAATGGAGGGCATTGGGATTGGACATGTTCCCAATTCTGCGTATTAGCTGGGACGGTGTGGTGCGTTGGTAACCATCAGGGCTCCCAGGCCAGACAGTTACTTTATAGCTGAGTCTTGGGCATGCTGCCTCAGTTTCTCTCTGGGCTTCGGTTTCTTCGTCTGTAAAATGAGATGTTGTTCCTACCTCACACAGAGCTGTTAAGAAGCTTAAGTGAGTTATTATATATAAAGCACTTAGAATATTGCGCAGCACCAACAAGTGCTAAATAAATGTTTGCAATTATTATTTTCACTTTAACAATAGTGAGACATATTATTACTAAAACAATAGACATACACTTTAACTTACAGAACAAGCGTTTGTAATCTACGTATATTTAAATAAAACAGTATAATCCTTATTTTGATCTAACAGGATTTAGATTATTTGAGCTACTTTAAGATTATTTGAGCTATTTTAGTTTTAAATAATATTTATTTTTTAAATGAACCCTTAAAAAAATAAACATGATAAAAATTGAAAGACTAGAACAAGTTTTCCTAAAACTCCAGACCTTAATTCTCTTACTTATCCCAGAAGAAGCCCTTTATCAACTTTGTCCAGCAAATATTCCCCTCTGTATCAGGCACCGTGCTAGTCCCCAGGACATGACAATGAATGCATCCTGGCCCTGCCAGCTCTATACCCCTGAGTCTGGGGAAGGCACTGGGTCTCTATATTCGAAGAGCGCTGCATGGTGATTATGTCTCTTGCCTCAGCCAGGTATGAGAACCTCCAGTCTGATGGTTTTCACACAAATCATTGGATATTTGATAAACATGAAATGTTTAAACCAATTTAAGTTACTGAGATAAGGTCTTTCTTTTTTTTTTTTCTTGAGATAGAGTCTCGCTCTGTTGCCCCAGCTAGAGTGCAGTGGCGTCTTCATAGCTCACAGCAACCTCAAACTCCTGGGTTCAAGCTATATCCTCCTGTCTCAGCCTCCTGAGTAGCTGGGACTGTAAGAACATACCACCATGCCCAGCTAATTTTTTCTAGTTTTTGTAGAGATGTGGTCTCCTCTTGCTCAGGCTGGTCTTGAACTCCTGACCTCAAGCTATCTTCCCACCTCGGCCTCCCAGAGTGCAGAGGCGGGAGTGGGTGTACTCCCAGAGGACAGGCGTGAGCCACCACGCCCGGCCCATTTTTCTATTTAAATTGGAAAGTAGTCTTGGTGAAGTTATCATTATTTTAGATTCTTTGAGGTCGGTTTTCAGAAAAATTGCTTTTAGAAGACAATCCCATTTTCTTCTCTCCATATCCTTCCACAGGCTGGAGAGTTCTGCATCAGCAGAGGCTGGTGTGTGTAAACTCAGAAACCCTACTCGATAGAGGCCCAGGTGGCTGAGAATGTCCTCAGCAAGTCAGGAGTCCACATGAAAGATTTGTAAACGGTCTTAACTATTGGCTACCGTGAATTGGATAATGATCTCTTCGAAGAAGTCAAAAAACAAACAGCATTTGTGCAGTTGGAACTGAACCACTCCTGCCTCCTCCTCACAAGAGGACTTTCGTGTTTATACCTAGAAAGAGGTTCATACCCAGGACAGGGAAAAGTAAACTCTGACAGATTACTCTGGTTGTTTTATTAACTCTTTGGTTTTATTCTAACAAAGATTTATTATTTATTTATTTATTTATTTTGAGACAGAGTCTCACTCTGTTGCCCTGGCTAGAGTGCCGTGGCATCAGCCTAGCTCATAGCAACCTCAAATTCCTGGGCTCCAGCGATCCTCCTGCCTCAGCCTCCCGAGTAGCTGGGACTACAAGCATGCACCACCATGCCTGGCTACATTTTTCTATATATTTTTAGTTTTCCAGCCAATTTCTTTCTATTTTTTAGTAGAGACGGGGTCTTGCTCTTGCTCAGGCTGGTCTCAAACTCCTGAGCTCAAACAGTCCTCCCTCCTCGGCCTCCCAGAGTGCTAGGATTACAGGCGTGAGCCACCACACCCAGCCTCTAACAAAGATTTAGGTTTTGTTGTTTCTAAATGTAATAATGGTAGAAAGTGTGGAAAAATAGGAAAAGTATAAAGAGGAGAAAAATAATCTATACTTGGACAACCACATGGACAAACTAAGAACTGAGTGAGAATTTGTTGAGTCCCTGCTCTGAGGAAGGCACAGAGAAGAAACAGGAGAGAAGGGAACGTAGGTCCCATCCCAGGAAGCTGGAATCGAACGCTTGGTGCCCATGAGTCTGTAGGCACAGTCTCCCCGTCACCTACCCAGTTATGGAGGGTATTCAGGCCAGTTTTTCAAAGTCCAATAACTTGGGCAGAGGACTTTAGTCATGGAATGATCCATTCACCAGTGTCTGTAAACACTTGGGAAGCTCTGAAAATCATGCTCGCTCACACCTTGCCTCCTCCTTAAATCACTTTTATCTGCTCAATCCTATTGTTATCCAACATGGGAAGAAATTTTACAGAAACAGAGACGTCAGGCCGGG
>RJWJ010032670.1:0-18401 GCA_004363605.1 Indri indri
AAAAAAAAAAAAACAAAAACAAAAAAAAAACAAACAGCAGAAAACACTAGTTTTCAACAAATAATTAAGATTTGCTTCTTAAGGGAAGTCAAAGTGTAATGCATGGGGCCAGGTCCACAAAACATTCATCTAGCTAGACAGAAGTCTACTCCTGTAACAACCTATTTTATCTGATGTAATCTGTATTTCCAGTTTTCTGCTTTGTATTTTATGTTAAAATCGTCCCCCCATTTACCTATTATGTTTCTATTTATATCTTAAGTTCTAAAATAGACAAAACTCGAGTGGCCAGTTAGCTTAATTGGTTAGAGTGTGGTGCTAATAAAATAGGCAAAACTAAATTATAGAACAGCGCTTGCCTATGGGGGAAAGGATGAAACTTCCTGGGGTGTTGGAAACATTCTATTCCTTGACTCCAGTGGTATTTGTGTATAAAAACTCAGTCTATATATTTTTTTAATATAAATTGTACTTTCTCTAACTTTAAAAGTATTCCCTATCTGGGTTTCCGGTAGTATTTTATTTTTTAATTGCATGGAGAGCTACATGAACATGCTTGCTTTGTGAAAATCAACTGAGCTATACTCTTATGATCTGTGCTTATTTTCACCTCTTTAACATCTCTCTAGTGCCCTGATTTTTTAAAAGTTTTTTTGTATTTCCAGGCACAAAAACTCGAACATGACTTGATCTTTACAAGATCAAAAAGAATAGTAATGCCAGGCGTGGCTCATGCCTGTAATCCCAGCACTTCTGGGAGGGTCCGTGGTGTGCATCGCTTGAGCCAGGAGTTTGAGACCAGCCTGGGCACTATTGTGAGACCCTGTCTCTATAAAAAAAAAAATTTAAAAACTTAGGCAGGCATGGTGGTACACACCACCAGTCCTCCCTCCTAGAGAGGCTGAGGCAGGAAGATTGCTTGAGCCCAGGAGTCAAGGCTACAGTGAGCTATGATTGAGTCACTGCACTTCTGGCATAGGCAACAGAGTGAGATCCTGCCTGGGGGAAAAAAAAAAATGATACCACTGACAGAAACAGGGAACTTGGGAAATTCTTTTGAGCCGAGGAAAATCTTTTATCTTTGGAAGCAGGAAATCTTGAGATCTGTTTTAGCCATACTACTTCTGGGAAGAGAATAGGAAATGTGGGTAGAATACCATGGATGTGGAAACAGTCTCTGAGGGAAGAACAATAATGACAAAACAGAGGACTCAGAAACCTGAAAGGTTTCTGACACACTCACCAACGATCTGTGTAGAAGAGACATTCTTATCAGCATTAATGTCATCAACCTGAAACACAAACATTGTTGTCAGAGGATAAAGCAATGGCATCATTAGAGAAAGTATGAGTATAAATAAGCCCCTGTGTTTCCCAAGAGCTAAGTTGCTCACCAAAAGCAACAGAACCTGCTCCAAAGAACTATCCCCCGCCCACTTCTTCCAACCAGGTAGATACCATGTTGAACTCCTAATTGCCAAGCAGAGAAAAGGAAAATTCTTACCACACCATGACACCTTTTTTTTTTTTTTCAATGATACCTTCACCTTCCAATCAAAGAGAAAGCACTAAACCACTGAATACATCTGTAAGAACCAAGTCCTCAAATACTGATAAAAATCTTCTACCTCATTCCTAGAAACAGCTGTGGGTCATGCTTTGACACATGCAAGACCAAAGCATAAGAAAAACTCAGGCCCAAGGTAAAACAAATCAGAGATGAAACCAAAAAACAGAAAGCTCAGGAACAGGAAGATTTCCCTAGATGAGTAATTTACAGACCAAGCACCATACCAATTTGTTTTCTCAGTAAAGTGTTAGATGGAAACAAGGCTGGCAGAAAAAAATCTAATTCTGAACCAAAACTGTTAACAACCACTAAAAATTCAAGGCATCATTATTGTGCTAGCTATTAATAGCAAGTTTTAACTGCAAGACTAAAATGTGAAATCAAAGCTATAGGCTGAAATTTGAGAAATCCTTCTTTTAAGACAAAAATCTGGTCGCTATTCCTTTACATAAGTGTTGAGAACTTTTAACGTTACTATTTTAATAATTATGATATTCTAGCACCAAGACTATACCAGCTCAACGTGATTTTCTGCCTAGCTAGTTAAAAAAAAAAAACAAAAAAACAGTTAAGTACCCTCAGAGGGTACTACAACTCTAAGAGATTTGCAGCTCCTTCCTGATTCCTGGCTTAATTGCACAGACAAAGCATTGCCACCAATGAGGCTGCCATCACCGCCACTCCCCATTTCCAGGGTAGCATTAAAGCAACACAAGAATCCCAAAGCAACAGCAATGCTGGTACTAGGAGTTGATTAAAACTTCGCCTTCCCTGTGGTCATTATTTTGCGCTCTCTTCATGGGATTCTCTCTCCTGTTGCTTATAAAAGAGGCTCAGGCACTTACAGATTCATACGATGGGGGAGTTGATGGTATCTGAGGTGGATGAATATTGGGAAAGGCCTGATAAGTCCCCACTGGCAATCCATTGAAATCCGACTGCAAGAGGAGAAAGGCAACATCAGAGACACTGCCCCCGATTTGCAATTCCTGAGGTTTGTGAGTGGGAAGGGAGAAATATATATATATATTATCCTCACGTTGAATATATGTTCAAGATGCCCAAAAGGACCACATGTGGTTGCAAGGATTCCAGATTTTTAAAGATCTACAGCCAATAGCTATTCTTCAAATTACTCAAGTGCTTCATTGTTTACAAAGGGAAATTCTAATCAGACTTCCATACTAGCTATGACCTCCTCCTCCTAGCTATGACCTCCTCCTCCTTGTCCACGAAGGAGGTTTTTCTGCCTGGTAATAAGTGGTGTTTTATTCATTTGTGGGAAAAGCTGCTAGCATGACTGCAACAAGGCCCAAAGATATTAAGTAAACCTATATGAAAAGGGTTTTTCTAGCACCATTGTTCTAGATTTTCCCACTCCCTTACCTATAACCTCAGCCAAAAGACTTTCTCTGAATCCCAATGCTATTTTTTTCCACAATGTGATCACTAAGCTAATACCAAATGTTCATACTGCTAAATGCTCCTGACAACCTACAATTCCTGAGTGTATTCACAGAGCTGACTTGTCATCCTCTGGACCATTTTATAAAGCTTACATCCACACTTATTTATATATGTATACTTACTGGTCCCTTTGGCAGTGGATATGAGAAAGGTGTATTTGGAGATGGCATGGGCATAGGCATGGGCATTGGCACTGTTCCATCGGGTCCGCCAACCGGTGCTGTGAACCCACCCCCTCCTCCTCCTCTTCCAGGGCCACCTTTCTTCACATCATCTGTGAATCCAACATCAATAAGATCTGTCTCTACCCCAGGAGGAGCTTCTGCCTGAGAAAAAGAGAGAAACCTCTATCATTAATCCATGTCCAAAGCCAGGTTTCTCAGGAAACAGACTCTGAAACAGAGATCAGCATGAAGGAAGTTTACTGGAGAGTGCTCTTGGAATGAACACCTGTGGGGAAAGTGAAGGAAGCAGAGTAGGCTAGTCGAAGTTGGACTGCACCGCGGTCACAACAAAGGCCTCAGCCAATTCTCCAGTGAGTTCTGGAGCTGGCACAGACCTGCGGAAGTATTCTCAACTAGGACTAAAGGGGGTGACTGAGCAGCACACCAAAGCACCCACCACACCCCATCGACTTTAACTGCTGATTACTGTTTGCAAATTTAACTGCCTCATACCGTAAGGGCTCAGGACAGAGACCTTGTTTTTATATATCTCTGTATTCTCAGCCTTCTGTGCACTATCTGGCACATGGTGGGTACCCAAGAAGTGTTTTAGGAACTGTTTAGGTCTAAGGACATTTCTTGCTATCCATAGGGGGGATTCTCAATTTCTTCTGAAAAGCAGCAATAATAATGGCATTTTATATTTGTATCAAGATTTGTACCTTCTCAAAGTGCTTGCATTTATTCACCTAATCTGATTCTTAAGTATACTCTGAGAAATGTAAGTGGCATATTTATTGTCACTTAAAAGGCAGTAACTGAACAAAGGCTTAAATGCACATACACAAACTTAAGTTAGTACAAAGAATATGGTTACTTTTTCAAAGAAGGTCATATTTAGAAACTCATTTGCCTTTGCACTGTGGGATAAACTTACCATGACCACAGAGTCAGGCTCATAGGGTACGTTGTAATTCTTGGCAATTTCAATTAGGTATCTCTCCACCAGGATTTTGGGTGGGGCTTCCACACTCAGTTTGTGCATTAGCTATATATAAGTAAAAGACCCATGGTTAAGATGGATCTACATCAACCAGCCTAATCCTAACCTGTCTCACTATTTAAACCTAGTTCCTCTCATTTTATAGGTAAAGTTGAGGAAAAAAGAGGTTCAGAGCAGTTCCATGATTTTTTTTCAGAACCACAAGGCAAGTCACAGCACCCATGTCTCTCCCTCGCATTCTCCAGTTACGTATCACCCAGGTGTTGGTACAAGACTGACACAGCTTCCTTCCACATTTCAATTCATCCACACTTCTCCCCACCTCACTTCCTACCTTCACAAATCACAAGGGCACAAAGGATGAGGGAAAAGCCAAGAATGACAGCATCACAATTAGAGGTGCTGGGCAGGGGTAAGGAGTTGACTGCACCACCAGTCACACAGCTGTTCTTCTCACCCTCACTATGAAATGTGCAATCCTAGATTAACTGACTCACACAGTGGTACCCACTAAAATCACCACAAGCAATAAAATAACCTGCTCCCACCCATGCATTGCTTCATTTTTACCAAGTATGCTCATTACCCTGTCATTGACAGTTCCAATCTGATTGGTCCTACATAACTTGCCATATTCCTTGCTATATTTGGCACACAGCTGATCAGCAACCTATAGAGAAAAAGAACAGTAAATAAAAATGGAAGCCATTCCTACAGACCGCTTCAAACTTCCTTCTATCAATAGTTAACATGCTTCTATTATAGGATTTCTGAAAAACTGAAGTCTATAAAACCTTAAGGGAAGGCCGGGCGCGGTGGCTCACGCCTGTAATCCTAGCACTCTGGGAGGCTGAGATGGGCGGATCGTTCTGAGCTCAGGAGTTCGAGACCAGCCTAAGCAAGAGCGAGACCCCGTCTCTACCAAAAAATAGAAAGAAATTAATCGGAGAGGTAAAAATATATATAGAAAAAATTAGCTGGGCATGGTGGCGCATGCCTGTAGTCCCAGCTACTCGGGAGGCTGAGACAGTAGGATTGCTTGAGCCCAGGAGTTTGAGGTTGCTGTGAGCTAGGCTGACGCCACGGCACTCGCCCCCAGGTGAGAGTGAGACTCTGTCTCAAAAAAAAAAAAAAAAAAAAAAAAAAATCTTAAGGGATACTCACTCATTCATTCACTTATTTATCCATCCATCCAATTAACAGTAGCCAAATGCCTAACACCATAAAAGCATTATGGCATGCAACATAATGATGAACAAATACATTTGTTCCTACTCATAGAATCTTATAGTCTCTGGGGAAAACAGTCATTAACGAAATAATCACACAAATAAAGGTACAACTGCAGCTCTGATAACTGCTACCAAGGGGAAGGTACACCATGCTATCACCAGCTTATAACAGGACAATCAGATCTGATCGGAAGAGTATACAGCTTTCTGAAGGAAATGATGCTTCAAGAAGAAAGAAGATTTCAGGAAAAGAACACAGCATGTGCAAAGAAAAGACATGGCCAATCCTGAAGCCTGAAATAAAGGCAAGGAGCCTCTAGTACAGAGCCTGAGGGAGGAGTGTGGTAGGGAACTAAGTAAGAAAGGCAGGTGGGAACCAGACAATGCAGGGCCATGTCGACCATATTAAGAAGTTTTGTTTCGATCACAAGAGCAACAGAAAACTATTAATGGGCTTTAAAGCAAGAGGTAGTGACAGGATTCGATCTGTGTTTTGAATAAAACCTTCAGGTTGTTCTGATGGAATGGTAAATAGATTGAAGGAAGTCAAAATGGGTTTAAGAAGCATATTCAAGAAGCTACTATAATAGTCCAGGGCAGGAGATGACAGTGACACTGAAACAGAGTGATCCCAACATGCTGGGAGCCCAGTGGGGGAGTTCTTACTGTTCCATATGTAGACTTTCAGGGGTACCTGGTACCTGTGATATAAATGTCATTTGTCTTTTGACCTGTGATTTTTGTTTTGCTTTGCACTATACAGAGACTATTTTACTTTTACTTATATTAATTTATCATTCTTTGTTTATGGCTTTGAGTTTTGTGACATATAAGCCTTTTCCACTATGAGATTATTTTTAAAGGAAGAGTATAGGAGAGACTAAAAATGAGATTGAAATTAAAAGTCTGTATGAGAAGCAGTTGCCTTTACTCTCCCCTTTCTCTGTCCACATAACTCAATGACTACCCTCCCTATCCTAGCAGAAAATAGGAGGTTTATGCTCTGGGGAAGTAAAATCAGAGGGACTCTGGACTCCACACACAGGAGAGAGCAGAGATACTTACTGACAACAGGAGAATTAAGTGTAAGTCTACATGTCAAACAGTGAGACTTTTGGCTTCCTTCTTCACTGTGCTCTCAGAAACACTGGCTTATACCCTCCAGGTAGAAGATAGGAGGATTGCTCTGGGGAAAATGACCAACCCAAAGAAAGAAAACTAGTTTCTGACAGTCTGGAATTCCCCCAAGAAAGGGCTTAGCTAGCTCACTCAATGAGGGCATCTGACAGTTAACCCCATTCATGCACACATAGGTTCCAATCTGTTTTTTGGGGCCTCTCTCTCAAATGTAAACTGACAGCCAAGGACCACCAAACCTTTGGAAAAGCCTCTACTATAAAACAGAGTCTAAAACTAAGAAATAAAAAAAAGAATTTGAAGGAAACAAACAGGACAGAAAGAAAAAAAAGTTAAAAAGAAACCGTAATTAATATCCTCAGAAAGTCAGAAGGCATGAAACAAAAGCAATAGACTACGGTGCCTGTAGTCCCAGCTACTGGGGAGGCTAAGGTGGGAGGATCGCTTGAGCCCAGGAGTTCAAGACCAGCCTGGGCAACATAGTGAGAGCCAATCTCCAAAAACAAAAAAAAACAGATTATAAAAAATATTCAAAAAATTAAAAAGAGCTCTTGAAAAATAAAAACATATAGAAGACAAAGAAATCTGAACAGATGGGGGAGGAGATAAGACTGAGACAAACTCCTCGAAAGTAAAACAAAAAGGCAAAGATGCAGAAAACAGAAAACAACCCAACTGAGTTTGCATCCTTGCAATCAGTATCACACCCATGCTGTGATGTGCAATTTTCTGGTTAATGTCCATCTCTTCCACTGGACTTTAAGCTACAACAGCATGGCTGCTGCCACAGTTTGCTCACCACTGTTACCCTCAGCATTCACCCAGCTCACAGCATCCACTCAATAAATAATTGTGGAATTAACAACGAAAGCCAAACATTTGTCACCTTAAATTACTGTTATTTTAACTTTGCTGGTTTACAATTGTATAAGAACTTTTCTATTTGTATAAATAACATTATAATAAAAATAATTTAAGACAAAACTGGAGATACACAAAACTTTGCTCCTTAAAAAAATTATTCAAGTTTGCATAATACCGTTCTATGATCTGAGGCCGGAAAAGGAAAAAGAAATTTACAACGCTGTTTCAAAAGCATGAGAAGGATACAAAATACCTGGTCAAATGACCAGAAGTAACTTACATTAACCAACGTTTCTCACAATATGAAAAGCTACAAACAGCACTGCAACTGGTTGTACTCACTATTTTCAACTCAGCCACTTCAGACTGGAGTCGAGGAGCAGCCCATATCAGTGTAGACACGGATTCAGCCAGACCAGAATCTAGCTCCCTAATCAAGGAAAAAATTAACATAACTTAACATTCAAAATCAACAAAACCCTGGCTTTTGTATCATATATTTGCTAGCCTCTAAAGCTATTTCAACAATCTCATTGGATTCTCACAGTAACTTGAGGCTTCTAGCCATTTTCATTACCCTATTTTTCTTTTAGGGAAATTCAACTAGGCAACAAGCCCAAGGCCACATATTACAGGCTGAGCCAGACTCAAACTCAATTTCAGATTCTGTATTTTCTTTTCAACAGATAACTACATTGAGATCGGACCTTCAAGCCAACTGGTAGGAAAAACATCCTTGGGTATGTGAAATAATCCCTTAGTAGGAAGAGATCAGTAGTACTCCCTTCTCAAGTTCCAGAAGTGATTTAGGTCTTTGAATCAAAATATCTTACTTCATAGACTGGATGAGGCCAAACCGAGCCAGCAGCAGGTCACAGTACAACTCCAGGATCTCCATGGCCTCCACGAGGTAGTCTTCACGGATAATGTGCTCCACGCGGATCCGAGCTCGTTCGTCTTTCCCAGCGGCCAGATAGTCAGCAATCTCCTTCCTTGCTTTCTGAGCCAGTTCCGCTAAGGCACAAATTCCACTCCAGTCACACAGCAGTAGTGCACTGGCACCTGATCTGCAAGCTGACTTCCATCCCAACAGAAAACTGCATGTTTCTACTATAACCCAGCACACTCTCTCTTAGGAAATCTAGTTCCATCCCATCTACTCTAGAACTTGTTGCTTACTTTGTCTAGGTAAGAATATAGTTCCTGTGGCTTGACATCTCAAAGTTAGGAGTAATGTTACCTATTCCACAGCAAGACTATATCCCTTTCTCTGCAACAAAGTGATTCAGTCTAACTAGTTACAGAAGGCAGAAATGCATCGAAAGTTCAAAACACATGAGATCCCTCCCTTAGACTTCACAGTACTGGCCTAAAAGATTTAGTACCATGGTGCTGGCACCCACTGATATATTTTTGGGAAGAAAAGGTAGAGCAATCATGTGCTACTCACTTTTTTTTTTCTCCAATAGTTTAAGACGATTTATGACTAATCTCAAATTGACTCGTAAACGCTCAGCTTTAAATCCAGAGCCCAGCATGTTGTGCTGTT
This sequence comes from Indri indri, assembly GCA_004363605.1. Classification (NCBI taxonomy): domain Eukaryota; kingdom Metazoa; phylum Chordata; class Mammalia; order Primates; family Indriidae; genus Indri; species Indri indri. The sequence continues at coordinate 8,987 of RJWJ010032670.1, forward strand.
CCTCCTGGAAAAAGAAGCAGCACAATGACTATTTTCAAGTCAAAACTGATTCAGTAACTAACACCACTTAGAGGTGAATTATTTGACACAATAAACCACTGGTTTTTCAAGAAAATGACATGATCTAATTCACATTTTTTACAAATCATTTTGGTGGTTGTATAGAGAACTGATCAGGGAAAAGTAATACAGCAAACAAGAACACCAGTGAGAAGGCTATTACTATAGTCCAGACAAGAGACAGTAATAGCTTAGACCAGGGTGGTTTAGCAACTGGATTTGAAATCTACTTTGAAGGCACAGCTGAAAGAACTTGGTGATAGATGAAATGAGCACCTAGGTATTGGCATGGGACGGGGGTGATAAGAAGACAAAGAAGCAGGAAGGCCTCCCGCTTCTCCCCAAAACTCTCAACCGAGGTGGTGATGGGAAAAGATTATCAAATTTACGTCCAAAACCAAATATATTCTTATCTTCTTAATTCCTCAAATCCTGCTACTAAATCTCAGCCTTTGGGAAAAAGGTACTGGCCAACGTCACAGAAGTATCATTACCATCTACTCACATACAGAGTTATGCAAAGGGGTGAAAAGCCCAAGGGGGAAAAAAATGCTCTACAAAATTCTACAACAAAAGGCTATTTACCAAGAATTTCATTGAACAGCAAAGTTACAGTCAACAAAACTATCCTTCCTCTACCCACAAGACTTCAGGGTTTACCACTGCCCACTGTGCATTCTATTTCAAGACAGCACAATTTCAATTTCACTCAACCATGGACTCAATCTTCAAAATACATAATATCCAAACAAAAGCTAGGTCTAACAAAGTAACTGAAAAAAACAGACAAATCAAGAGATCCAATGTAAGAAGACACTAGGAATAGTACTTGTCTACTTGTGAATAAACTACTAATAGAAACATCAGATTTATTTTCCTTTTGTGAAATTGCCTCCAGAAGCCTTTATGTTACATTTAAAAATGAACCCAAGTCCCGGTTTAAAATGAGGCTTGTATGTCACGAGGTATCTGGAATTCATTATCGTAAATTATGTTCAATTCATTCAACAAACATGTACTGATTACCTGTATGTCAGACACTAGCTAGACGCTGGAGATAAAAAGTATAAATATGGTATAGTTCCTGTCCTCAAGGGAACTTACATTCTATTGAAAAAAACAGCTAAGACAATCTGACAACTACAATTTATTGGAATAAGGACTTTAATTCTAGATTCTAATTCTCATTCAGGAGTGATTTTGCTCCCTAGAGGACATCTGGCAATAACTGGAGACGTTTTGGGTTTTCGCAAGTGGAGAGAATACTACTGGCATCTGGTGGGCAGAGGCCTGGGATGCTGACAAACATCCTGCAATGAACAGGACAGTGCACCCACAACAAAAAAACTACCCAGTCCAAAATGTTAATGGTGCCAAGACTGAGAAACCTATTCTAGAGAAAAGACACCCAACCTGTTGAGGGAGATGATGAAAGCTCTCCAGAAGAAAGGAAAGCCTAAGCTGAGTCCTAAGGACAAACAAGATATTTGTAAAGACCTGGGTATAAATATCCCAGGAAGAGGGAGTGGTGTGTGGTGTGTGCAAAAACCAAGGTACTAGAGAGAACACGGAGCTTTCTGAGAGACACAAGTTCAGTACAGTTGAAGTATGGGATTAACCATAGTTTATGCCACAATGTGCCTCTCATAATCATAACTTCAAGACTTCAATTCAACAATTTTATAAGATGTCAAGCACTGTAGTAGGTTCTGGTGCTAGCCAGATCCAGAAAGTATCCTTGTTCTCAAGGCATTCTGAAGTGGGAAGGCAGCCAGAAAAACTGTAAATACTACTATCATTTATTCTACCAGGCACTTGCCCAAGATCAGTCAGCAACTAAATGGTAGAGCTAAGAATAAAAACCTAAGTGTATCTGAATTCAAAACCCAAGTAAACAATCTTAATCACACACTACTGTATCATTTTCAGCACTATATATCATAATACAGTATGTTTTTTAAATCCTTTCTGACAAATATTTACTGAATGCCTTCTACACTATAACAGGCACTGGAGATATACTAGTAAGGAAAAGCATATACGGTTATTACTGCCCTCATGGAGTTCACACTTGGAGAAACTTACTGTGCAGTAACAACTGTAGTCAGTGACACAAAGAAATAAATGGTATTCTGGACTTATTATAAGGGGACTTGACCTCTTTAGCTTCTTGCTTGGAAATTGTCTCAAAGATAAAAGATTAACAAAATTAGGGGTCTAATACAGTCACAAGTTATGACATAAAAATGTCAAGATTTCTGTGTGGTTCTTCAGTAGTCTATGTTGGGGTCTATAATCATCAATTTTGTGATGCGTCAACGCCAGCAGACAAAACTTTCGTCATGTCTATATTTTAAATATTTTCAAGATGTTTAAAAACATATACATTTTTGGGCCACGCGTGATGGCTCATGCCTGTAATTCTAGCACTTTGGGAGACCAAGGCAGGAGGAACACGTGCCCCAGGAGTTCTAGATCAGCCTAGGCAACACAGTGAAATTCTGTCTCTACAAAAAATTTTAAAAATTAGCCAGACGTGGTGGCAAGTACCTGCAGTCCTAGCTATGCGAGACCGAGGCAGAGGGATCACTTGAGCCCAGGAGTGTGAGGATGCAGTGAGCTATGATTGTGCCAGTGCATTCCAGCCTGGGCAACAGAGTAAGACTCTGTCTCTGAAATAAACAAACGAAAAAATATATATGTATTTAGACCTAGTAATTCCACTACTAAAAACTTAACCTAAGGAAGAGAGCTTCATGCACATATTTTTACATGAAAATATTTATCACATTTTAAGACCAAAAAATTAGAATAAACTGTATAATGAACTAATATTGTTTATTAGTTAAATAAATTATAGTATATAACTTTTCATAGCCACTAGAATATTTTTAAAAAGCATTTACTGACATGAGGATATATTAATGATATAATGACATGCAGTTTAAAAAGTTATGACTATATATATATATGAAATATGACCTCAAATTCTAAAAAAGCACATATGCGCGGACGAAGACTAGACTTAAAAAAAATTTAGCCATTCCTATATGTAAACCCTTTTCACATCCAAGGACTCTGGACTAACCCTAAAGCTAATGCTAAATCCAAATCTACCTCTGAAAGCATTTAATTTGGAATTTCTATAAAAAAACAAAGCACAACATAAATTCATTTGCTCCTTTAGAAAAGCAAAACATTAAGTCATCAAAAAATGTTAACAATCAAAATTAACTTATTAGAATAGGTATCTCAAAATAATTAGACACTGAAAGACACAAACAAATGAGACAAGTAACAAAGGAGTGGCTTTAGTCACGTGAAGGAACTCAGGAGGATATAAAGACATCTTTCTCTATTTCGCATATTTCCCTAAGATGGTCAGCATCCACCAATGTGAGTTTGGGACCATACTTAAACATCCTGAAAAAGAAAAGATTCCAACAGTCACAAGAATAATAGAGACTTTGAAGAAGCGCTAAAATTCTCTCTGAAAAAGGAACTTAAAAGTTTTATGCTGCAAATAGAAACCAATCAAGCCCTATAAATGAAGTTGAAAATACTGAAGTGTGCACAGTTGTCTATATTTCACTGTTAATCTTTTGGCTGGAGATGCTTGAGGCAGAGAAGTTTATGGAAGTCTACTGCAGAAGACTTATGATTCACTAACATTTATTTATTCAAACCTATAAAAGTAAGCAAAATCATAGGGCCCTTTCAGGGACTCTAGCAATCAGGGTTGCAGCTGGAAACAGATGGCACCCACAACCTGGCAATTAGAGGAAAATTTATTAAAGAGAGTATTTACAAAGGTATTGATATGGTTTAGAGAAACCAACAAATGATAGTGCATTGCCCTTGAGCCATTAACACCTTTAGGCCTAAAAGGGCAAGATGAGGAAGTGGAATCCAGGTAGCTATTCGGAGAGGGCTAGCAGATAGGAGTCACGGTCTTTGGTAGAGACATGCAGACAACTTAAAACAACCCAAAGGGAGGGAGCAGGGGAAAAAATATCCAGCCCTCAGGTCTTCTGTTGGTACCTCCCAACTACCCTCAACTGGAACTGAGCAAAAGGGCCCATACACTCAGTTCACATGGGTGAGCCTCCAGGGACATGGATCAGAGGGAAAAGGATGGCATACAGCTCTCAAGAAGAAAACAAGATATTCATCACAAAGACTATATTTACACAAGCCCAAAGAAGCTGAGACCTAGACCTACCAAAACAGCCCCAGATTTACATGTAGTAAGACATCAGCTAACTAGACCAGAAAATTGAAGGTACATGAACTGCCTAAATAGATTGTGTATTTATATATTCTTTCTACAATAATAAAGTATAGTGAACATATTTTAAGTTCTTGCAATATAATCTCTAAAGTCCCTTCCAGCCCTAAGACTCCAAAGAACACTGGATAAATAATTGTACTAAATTACATGGAACAGGGAAAAGGCACAATTGAGATTTGTCCTTAAGCCAGCCCTTAGGAATCTTATTTCTAAAAAGTAACATAACATTGTTTTCCTATAAAAATAAACCAAGTAATTTCATTTCTTTTTTTCTTTTTTGAGACAGGGTTTCACTCTGTCACCATGGCTAGAATGCAGTGGCGTCATCATAGCTCACTGCAACCTCAAACTTCTACGCTAAAACAATCCTCCTGCCTCAGCCTCCCAAGTAGTTGGGACTCCAGGCGTGCAACACCACGCCCGACTAACTTCTATTTTTTGTACAGACAGGGTCGGTCTCTCTTTCTCAGGCTGGATTTTAAGCAATCCTCCCACCTTGGCCTCCCAAAGTGCTAAGATTACAGACCTGAGCCACCGCATCCAGCCTACACCCAGCAATTTTTTATTCATTCTTTCATTCAACTAATAATTATTAAGCAATTTACTATACACCAGAAACTGTGCTAGGTTCTGTAAGTACAATTAAAAAAAAAAAAAAAAACTCACTGCTGGTATGTATACACCAAGTATGGCATAATATACATGCAAGAGAGTATCATTCAGCCTATCATACAGACAAAAAAATTATCAGATTAGTAAGAGAGCTAAAATACCCAGAATATATAAAGATTCCTATAGCTCAACAACAAAATAATCCAATTAAAAATGGGCAAAGGACTTCAACAGATAATTCTCCACAAATAATATACAAATGGCTAAAAAGCATACCAAAAGATGCCAGTATCATTACTCATTAAAGAAATGCAAATCAAAACCAGAATGAGGGATCACTCACACTCATCAGGATGGCTACTATCAAAAAAAACACAAAAAACAAAAAAGCCATACACACACAGAAAATAATGAGTGTTGGCAAGTATGTGAACAAACTGGAATCCTTGTACACTGCTAATGGGATCTGTAAAATGGTGCAAACCACTAAGGAAAACAGTATGGTGATTCCTCAAAAAATTAAAAAATAGAACTACCATATGATTCAGCAATCCAAATTCTGGGTATATATCCAAAAGAACTGAAAGCAGGATCTCAAAGAGATATTTGCCTCCCCATAGTTCCTAGCAGCACTATTCACAATAGCCAAGAGGTAGAGGCAACCCAAATGTCCAGGAAGGAATTAATGAATAAAACATGGTATACACATACAATAGAATATTAGCCTTAAAAAGGAAAGGTAATCCTGTCACATGCTACAACATAGATGAACTCTGAGGACATTATGGTAAGTCACAAAAAGACAAATACTGTAAGATTCCACTTGTGTGAAGTATCTCAGGTAGTCACATTCACAGAAACAAAGCAGAATGGTGGTTGCCAGGGTCTGGGGGTAGGCAGAAATGGGGAGTTGTTTAATAGTTACAGAGTTTCAGTTTTGCAAGATGAAAAAGTTCTGGAGATCTGTTGCACAACAATGTGAATACACTTAACACACTGAGCTGCACACTTAAAAATGGTTAAGTTGACAAATTTTGTCATGTGTTTTTTTTAACCACAGTTTTAAAAGAATTGTTTAATTTTTAAGAGCTAAAAAAACTATTAATGTAATAGGACAAATATAAAAGAATATTTTTATAATGGAGATAGGTCTTTTTAAGAAGACACATAAATTATTTTGTATAAAAAAGATTTAAACCATAAGTAAAATTAAAAAGTAAGCAGTACTGGTGGGAACTCTGCAAGAGAGATTAATAAAACTTGGAGATGATGAGTGTGTGAGGATGCAGGTACATTCTCAAACTCCTGCTGAAAATGTAAACTGGTACAACCTTTCTGAAGGGCACTCTTTCAAATTATCAAGCTTAAATGTTTACCCTGAAGAACCATTCACATGTATACAGAGACGAATGAAATAATCTAAATTCCAACAATTAAGAACTGATTAAAATTAAGATGCGTCTATTTTACGGACTGCTTGGCAGTAGCTTTTTAACAAAAGGTAATGTAGCATTCTAAAACATTTTGGCACATAGCAAGCACTCAAATATTTGAATAAATGAAATGGAGGATCTCCAAGATTTTTTTTTTAATCACACCAAAAAACAGCATATCTAGTATGAGACCACTTTATACACGTATACAAATGCATGGGAAAGGGGCCTATAAAAATACATACCAAAATTTTAATAATGTTAACTCTGGAAAAGAGAGCTGAATGGGAACCTTTAATATTTTCTCTTATATACTTTTTTTTTTTTTTTTTTTGAGACAGAGTCTCACTCTGTTGCCCAGGCTAGAGTGCCATGGTGTCAGTATAGCTCACAGCAACCTCAAACTCCTGGGCTCAAGCGATCCTCCTGCCTCAGCCTCCCGAGTAGCTGGGATTACAGGCATGTGCCACCATGCCCGGCTAAGTTTTTCTATATATTTTTCAGTTGTGTAGCCAATTTCTTTCCATTTTTAGTAGAGACGGGGTCTCGCTCTTGCTCAGGCTGGTCTCGAACTCCTGAGCTCAAATGATCTACCTGCCTCGGCCTCCCAGAGTGCTAGGATTACAGGCGTGAGCCACCGCACCCAGCCCTTATATACTTCTATATTGATGAATATTTATAAAAATGTATTCATGTATGTCTAGGTAAGAATATTTCTACATAACTACCTTTTCCCTTATGAAGTACAGCAGTCCCCCTTCCCTTATCTGTTTGAGGTAAACATTCCAAGACCCCCAGGGGATGCCTAAAACCACAGATAGTACCAAATGGTGTATATACAGTACTATGTTTTTTTGATCTGGTAACAGAGAGGGCTACTAAGTGACTAACAGCCAGGTAGTATATACAGTGGGGATATGCTGGACAAAGGGATGATTCATGTCTCAGGCAGACAGCACAAGATTTCATCACACTAGTCAGAATGCCACACAATTCAAAACTTATGAATTGTTTATTTCTGGAACTTTCCATTTAATATTTTTGGACCACAGTTGACTGTAGGTACCTGAAACCACAGAAAGCAAAACCTAAAAAGGGACTACTGTATATTAAGGTTTTTAATTATATTATAAAGAAAACTAGGCCGGGCACAGTGGCTCATGCCTGTAATCCTAGCACTCGATGAGGGTGAGGCAGATGGATTGTTTGAGCCCAGGAGTTTGAGACCAGCCTGAGCAAGAGCAACACCCTATCTCTACTAAAAAGTAGGAAATAATTAGCCAGGTTTCGTGGTGCATGTCTGTAGTCCCAGCTATTCGGGAGGCTGAGGGAGAAGAATTGCCTGAGCCCAGGAGTTTGAGGTTGCTGACGCCATGGCACTCTACTAAGGGCAACAGAGTCAGACTCTGTCTCAGAAGAGGGAAAAAAAATAAATAAATCAACTCCCACACACAACTTACTTATCAGCAGTGACTGAAATTGGAAGATGTTATCCTAAGGAATATTATCCAATTTACTGTTAAATTACTCAGTACATACATGATTAATAAGGAGATTAGGTTTAAAAAAGTGTAAGAAAAAGTTTTCTCGGATATGCCTACAAAGATCTTGCCATTAGCAGACAATTACTCTAGCTTAATGTGGATAAATCAAACTCGCCAACAGTAACATTCTGAAGAGAAGAATAATCTGAGGAGTTATTCTCAAATTTTCATTTACTCTTGTGCATAATCCTACAAGTTAATGTGCTAACAAAAAGAGATAAAATTTTATCTATCAGACTGGCAAAAATTAGAAGTAGGGTTTCAAATATTGGCCAATATCAATGTATAAGTTGGTATAAACATTTTAGAAACAAATTTCTAGTACTTAATGAAATTTATGTTTTAATGAAAGGCATGTATATACCTTAAGACACAGCCATCCCACTCCTAGACATATACGACCAAAGAAATTTGTATACAGGGCCATGAAGACACGTGTGAGGATTTTATGGCAGTAAGGAGGTGGAAAAATGCTACGTTTCCACTTCAAGAGGACAGATAAAATGTGAAAGAAACATTAAGACAGAATACTATGCAATCGTCAGAATTACTGAAACAGCTATACTTGAAGTAACATGGGTAGTCTTTAAAAACAGAAGCAAAAAAAAAAATAAGGAAGAGGTTTCTGGGTTCAGTGTCTCTCTCACTGAACAAACCTATAAAACCTGAAGAGAATCATGTAGCAGCTATTTGAAAACTCTGAAAAGTAAATAATAGCAGATGGATGAAGAACAGAATTTGAAGTACTAATAAATTGGCAGTGAGTTTATCTCTTTTTCCCTCTGATAATCCCTGGCCTGAATGCAAAGCAGCCTGAAACCCAGAAGCATACATCAGCACAGAGAGAGAGCATCAAGAGAAGCTCTCTAGTCTTGGCCTGAGGAATTGTAAAGGGGACCTCTGGTATGGACAGACAGTGGGTGAAATACCAACTCACACGGTAAAAAATAATCAGCACACATCAATCTGAGACAGCACAGATGTTGGAATTAACTGACAAAGACTTTAAAGCAGCTACTATGGGAAAATACTGCAACAAGTAAGGGAGAGTATTCTTGAATGGAAATAAAAAAAGTAAAGACATGGGCCGGGCGCGGTGGCTCACGCCTGTAATCCTAGCACTCTGGGAGGCCGAGGCGGGTGGATCGTTCTGAGCTCAGGAGTTCGAGACCAGCCTGAGCAAGAGCAAGACCCCGTCTCTACCAAAAATAGAAAGAAAATTAATTGGACAGCTAAAAATATATAGAGAAAAAAAAAAAAATTAGCCGGGCATGGTGGCACATGCCTGTAGTCCCAGCTACTCGGGAGGCTGAGACAGTAGGATTGCTCGAGCCCAGGAGTTTGAGGTTGCTGTGAGCTAGGCTGACGCCACGGCACTCGCCCCAGGCAAGAGAGTGAGACTGTGTCTCAAAAAAAAAAAAAGTAAAGACATGAAAGCCATAAAGAAGAAACAAACAGAAATCTTAGAACTAGGC
>RJWJ010032671.1:0-18395 GCA_004363605.1 Indri indri
GGGGCGAGTGCCGTGGCGTCAGCCTAGCTCACAGCAACCTCAAACTCCTGGGCTCAAGCAATCCTACTGTCTCAGCCTCCCGAGTAGCTGGGACTACAGGCATGCGCCACCATGCCCGGCTAATTTTTTCTATATATATTTTTAGCTGCCCAATTAATTTCTTTCTATTTTTGGTAGAGACGGGGTCTCGCTCTTGCTCAGGCTGGTCTCGAACTCCTGAGCTCAGGACGATCCGCCCACCTCGGCCTCCCAGAGTGCTACGATTACAGGCGTGAGCCACCGCGCCCGGCTTTACCAGAATGTTTTATGTCTTGATTGTGGTGGCCGTGCATGTCTATGTGTTTTTCAAGATTCATAGAACTGTATAACTAAACAATGGGAAAAGTACATGAATATAATTTTTACAAACTTCAGAGCTGGATTAAAGCAGGTGTTCTACATCCTGGTAAGAGTCTTTCTAAGGAATTATACCTGATGTATCATATTTTAATTTTTTTGATGACACCTATTTTGGCCTAGTTTTATTAAGTCAATTATTCCAAATGTTACAAATTCTTCTCTTAGAAGAATACTTAGAATTTTCAGGATAAACTTTTGAAGTAAATATAGCAATGCAGAAAAAAAGTGTTTATTTCCCCCTTTAAGAAATTTGATGCTTAATTTTTTTGTTATAAATTGCCCTCCAATGGGTTGAATAATATTTAGCTAGGATTGATTTTATTTATCACATAATACATTCTTTACATTTCACTTAATTAAAATATGTGTACCTTCCTACAGTGTGGTGTAGAAGTGGAACCAAGCGGATGGTGATTATTTTACATGTTGTGAAAGTCTATAGACCAGGAGGATGATTGAGTGGACAAGTGCAGTGACTTCATAGCAGTTAAATATTAAATGTTGTACTAGTTCTCAGATATTACTTTCTGTGGGTAATAGATATTTTAGTGTCTAGTTCCCAATATGTAAACATTATATTTAGATATGTATAATTGGACAGTCCAGGTGATAAACATTCTGGATAAATAACTTATTATGTTCTTCTTTTAAAAGGCTGCTGGATTTGATTTGCTATTTTAATTGGAATAGTCATATACCATAAGTACAATGGATTATTTTTGACATCTGACTTGATTTTGGATGCTGTCCTTTTCCAAATTTGGTAAAAGGGTAATTCTAGTAACTCATCGAATATGGCTTTTCTTTTTTACATGCTATTTGAATTCCATTGTGGTGAAAAAACTTTCTTTGTATTTCTTGTTTCAATTTTTTAAATTATCTTAAGTCTGTTAAGATTTGCTTTATTGTTAAGGTCTAGATTATAGTTTATTTTTTTTAGTGTTTTATGCAAACTTGAAAAGAATGTGGAGTTTGCTGTAGTTGAGTGGCATTGTCTGTGATTGTGAATTAAATGAATTTCATTGATAGTGTTATTCAGGTATTACATATCTCTACCAATTTTCCCATTACTTATTTTGAAAAAAAGATTGGTAAAGTCTTCAGCTACACTTGTGGATTTGTCTGCTTCACTTTTGGGTATTGTTAGTTTTGGCTTCATGTATATGATGCCCTGTTGCTTCATGGATATGCATTTAGGATTGTCATGCCCTTTTTATCTCTGGTTATATTCTATTTTTTGAAGTCTGCGTTATCTGATACTGATGCAGCCATTAAAACTTTATTTTAGTGTTTGCTTGTATAGTATATATTTTTCTATCCTTTTATTTTTAACTTTCTATTTAAAATGGATTTCTTACAGATACAGATGGGTGATTTTTTTAATCCAATTTGATAATCTCTCTCTTTTCATTGGTATGTTTACACCATCTAGATTTAATTTAACTTTTGATATGATTGGATTTAGTGCTACAATTTTATTTATTTTTTTATGTGTGTCTACTCTTTTGTTTTTCTTTTGGTTCCCCGTTTTGTGGCTTATTTTGGATTATTTTTAATATTTTTCATATTGCATTTTATTTACCCATTGGATTTTTGGCTACATCTTCCCATTATTTTTTGAAGGGCTGTGTTAGTAATGACAAAATACATATCTAACATTTCAGAGTCTATTAAAGTTTATATTGTAACAGTTCAAGTAAAATATGGAAGCTTCGCAACCATGAATGTGGGTCCCTTTATCTTCTTCTGCTGAGTGTTATTATATTCTTAACGTATGTATCACATACTTTCAAAAGCCCAACAATATTGTAATTTTAATTTCAAGATTAATATATTTTTAAGTACGTAAAATATTATTTTATATTTTCCAAAAGATTTACTATTTCTATTGTTCTTCTTTCATTCTTAAGCCTGCAAGTTTCCTGCTGGTATCTTTCTTTATCGTTCTAAGGCACTTTAGCATTTCTTTTAGAGCAATCTCACTGGAAGGAAATTTTTTAGTTTTCATATATTTAAGATTTTCTTTATTAACCTATCATTCCTGTACTTCAAGTTTCCTGATAAGAACTCTGTAGTCATTTCTATGGTTAAATCTGTGGTTAATTACTATGTCGCGTAATTTTTTATATCTGATTTCAAGAATTTCTTATTATTTTTTATGGTTGATTATGTTGTGTCTATTTGTAGCTGTTTTGTCAGTTTAACTTACCTGGGGTCTGCTGATGTTCTTAAATCTTTAAATCTGTGATGTTTGTCAAATTTGGAAGGTTTTCAGTCATTATTCAAATATTATTTCTGCACTCATCTCTTTCTCTTTTATTTCTGGAATGCCAATGAAAGAGCTATTTTAGACTATGGCATTGTTCCACAGGTCTCTGTAGTTCTATTCATACTTTTAAATATGTTTTTCCAGGTAGCATAATTTCTAATAATTTGTCCTCACATTCACCAATTCATTCCGCTGTCATCTCCATTCTAATATTGAACCCAACCAGTAATTATTTTTTTTAATTTCAGGTATTAAATTTTAAATAGTAGAGTTTCAAGATAGATTTTTTTTTATGCTCTTAATTTCTTTGCTGAAAATTTGCATTTTTTCCCCATTTATTTCAAGTGTTTACTTTCACCCCAGGGGTTATAGGTTATAGTTATAATAATTGCTTTAAAGTATTTTTCTTATCCTTCTAACATTTGAATCATCTCAGAATTGGCATCTATCAATTGTTAGTTCACTTGAAAATTGTTCACATTTTCCTGGTTATGTGTATGTCATGTAACTGTGGATTGTATCCTAGACATTCTGAATATCAGGTTTCGTAGACTTTGGATTCTGTTATAATCTTACAATCTATGCTGATCTTTTTGGTTTGGAGGTTTTTGTTTTATTGTTTTTCTTCAATTTTAGCAATAAATCAGGCTGATTAGGTTCCTTTTGCAAGTTCTGCTTCACCTTCTGTGAGCAGTGGCTCTAATGGCAGTTTGGTTTTCAAAGACTTAGCATCTTGCTTTGGGTCTGTTCCATTCATTCGCCACCTGCGTATTAGTCTGAGATGTGTGCTGAACTTTAAATTTCAGTTCACTTCTCAAATCCTTTGTTATGATCTTTTGAGTCACACATGTGCAGCTCAGAGAAAAGCCCAAGACAAGAACTGCGTGGATTTACACACAGAATTAAAGGATCTCTTTCTTCAGTTCTCTCTTCTCTGGAATTCCCCACACTCCTTGTCCGACAAAGCTGCAGAAGTTCTTCCTTCACTTGCTCTGGCCAGAAAATCGGTTTTCTTTGAGAGTTCCAGCTGCCCACAACACTGCTTCAACAAGCGGCAACACGAGTGGGCCCTGGCCTGTAGACAAGCCACAAAGGAAAAGAAGCGTAGAGGGAACAGAAGGAAATTATTCCCTATGACAATCATTTCCCCAAGTTTTGATAACTCTTCGCAATTCATATGCGTTTGATTATTTTTGAAAGTCCTCAGGTAATTGCTTTTTGTATTTTTTCAGAAATTTTATCTGTAATCAGCAGGAGACATAGAGTGGACTGATTTTTATTTTAGCCAAAATCAGAATCTTAGTCTCTTAAAACAACATGGATGTGTAACTTTGATTGAAATAAACAAAAATAAATAGATAATCTAATTTGATTTTCTGACCATTTCCAAAAATAGAAATCTAATGCAGCTATACACATAAATAGAAACTGTATTGATTAGCGTATCTGCTATGATTATCAAATGTATTATGTATAGTAAAATATATATATATTTGTAGTCTATATTAGACTTATCTTCTACTCATAAATAAGTTATCCCTTAAAACAAGTTTTCTCAAACTCTCCTATACATTTAAGTAATTATATTTATGACTTTAAGAAATTCTGGATTAAACAAAATTACATTATTCTTTAACTTCTGGTGATATTCCTTGTAAATTGTAGGAAGGGCGCTATATTTTACTATGTAATCTTTTTTTATACCCCATAGCACCTCAATAGTCTAGAGTTCTACGAAACCATTTTAAAGTACCTTTTAAATATCCATCTGTATTAATATTAACTAACGGTCTTAACAGAAAATTATTTCATGAAACTACTTAGGAAATTAGTTGCTTCATAGAGTTCAGGGTAGCATTGTTAAAAAGGAAATAATTCTGATTTGGTATTAAATTGGAATTGGATCTTGCAAGAGATATCAGTTTTACTTTGAAGGGCCACAAGAAAAATTAGGAGAAGGTTTATTATACTTATGTCAAAGTAATTCTGCATTCAAAAAGTAATAGGCAGTCATGCACAAGAAGAGGAATATCCATTTTGGTTTGCCTGATATGATTTTTGCTTTATGAAGTGATGCGTTAGTGTAGAAGTTGGCAAAAAAAGAATTACAATTAAACTACGTCATTTAAATAAATGAATTGCTTGTGTATTCAAAGAAAACTAAATCCAGTAGGACTTTTATTTCTTTTAGTATGTCCTGCCAGGCTTTGATTTTATAAAGGTACAATCACCAGTTAATGTGAAATTAGAATGCCCACTACTATAAACTGCATACTTGCCATTTTCATTTTTGTATAGTGCAAACATTACTTGTACACCTACTCTAACTAGAGGTAATCAGTGCCAAACATTGTAAATGGCAGAATAAATTATAGAGATTTGGTGATTGAGTTCTAAACTCCTTTGATTTAAACCTACAAAATCAGACTAAAAACTACTTCTATGCACTTTGGTATTTAATTATCTAAAAGTACAGAAACATCATCCTGAAAGTGCTTTATTATAAAAATTCATATAAGTAATGTATGGTTTCAAATTACAAAGCTCTCTTCTAATCTTATTTTCATAATGAAATTTATTGAAGTCTAATATAAGCATAATGTAGAGTAATGTGTCTTCTGTACCACACAATGAATGTGGAGAATAAATTCATTATTTTTTTTCAGGAGATCTCCTATTAATCTCGATACTATAGAAAGAGTACTTTTTCTCTGACTACACTGATGATGATTCCAAACTAATTTTCAGTAAAATTATAAGTCTTTAAAGATATGGTTTTATCATATTCTGTAGTCTCCTTAACTTCCCAAGTGTGCTTCCTTTTAATCCCATCCTTAATTATAATATGGTATTGTTTGCCCTGCATTATCAAATATGAGCAAGTACATGTGCATAGTGAAACTCTCTGAAAAAATATATTTTGTAAATATTCTTTATTTGATATTTCCTCTTTTTTGATAGTATGCTCAATTTTTTACATTTTTATTCTGTACCTTTAATTTTTACAGATGGAACAAGAATATAATTCTATAAGTAAAAATGCCTTCTCTTTAAGTTTAAATTTCAATGACTGCAATATACTCTCTTTTGTAGGACTAGTCCTTTCCAATGATCTAGAAACTGGGTTGTTTAAAAATAATCCATATGGCAATATAAGTATCTGTGGAGGAGGTAAATAGTTGCATATGTTTTAGAGAATTGATGCAGAGAAAATCAGCTGCAAACCCAAAATAAAAACAAAGTTTATGTCTCCCAAAATGTTTCTTTATATTTATTTAGCATTTTAATTTCTTTACATTTATTTAGCATTGTAATTTCTTAAATCGTTTATTTAACCAATTTGAACATTTTTATTTTGTTTTCCTCTGTTATGCTTTGTTTCTCTTTGTCACAGGAATTCTATAATAGATGATTTCTGCTAAAATAGGAAATGAAGGCATGGAGTTTCAGAATGTAATTCTGAAAATTCTGCCAGGAGTCAGAGTGGAATTGTTGTGCACTTTCTCCCTTGGTTGAGTCTGAGGGTTTTCCTGCTTTACCAGAGTCTTCGTGAATATATATGCCTGCAACCAGACAGACTTCATCAGCATATTTCATCTGACACAGAACTAAATTTCGTGTACACTGCCAAAGCAAATTTATACACACATTGTTCTTAGCTTCTCACACTTCTGAATTGTTCACTAGAAATGCATTTAAAAACAAAAAGTATACAATTGCATAAGCAGTCATCATTTAAAATTGATTAACTTGTATATCTTTCTTTTCGCAAAAGATTTTTTGAAGAAAGCAAATATTCTTATTATTTGAATCCTTGAGAGAAGGACTAGGCACTCATTATTAAATAGACATATTACAAAATAAACTGGTAATTTATGAAAAATATGCCAGTTTATTTAAAAAATAAGATGCTTAAATACATGTGTCAGGATGAGTGGTCTTCATCACCATGGAACTCAGTTCGATGAGTTTGGCAAATGTATCCAGTTGTGAGTTCATACCAATTAAAATATAAAATATTTTGAACACTCCTGAAAGATATCTTGTGTCTCTTTGTATAGTCAGTTCTTCCTCATAACTACAGTACCTATTAAAAGTGCCTATTAAAAGTACTTATTAACCATTCATTTCTCTTCTGTTCCTTGGGGCTTTTTTTGTTTGTTTGTTCATTTGCTTGTTTGTTGGTTGGTTAGTTTTTGCCATTTCTACAGAATTGCATAAGCAGAATTATGCAATGTGTAGTCTTAACATAATGCTTTTGAGATGCATAAATATATTACATATTGCCTGTCAAATATCCAATTGATATTCATTCTGTTTCTGGTTTTTGTTATTATGGAAAAAGCTGTTAGTCAACTGGTCTTTGACAAAGGAGCAAAATCAATATAATACATACAAGATAGTCTTTTTCAACAAATGGTGTTGGACAACTGGAGATACATGTACAAAAAAAAACGAGTCCAGACACAGACCTTACACTTTTCCCCAAATTAATTCAGAATGAATCACAGACCTAAATCCAAAATACAAAATTATAGAATCCTTAGAAGATAAGATGGGAGAAGTTCTAGATACTTAAGTTTGATAATGACTTTTTGGACACAACACCAAGGTCACAATCCATGAAGAAAGAATTAATAAGTTGACATCATTAAAATGAAAAGTTTCTGCTCTGCAAAACTCACAATCAATAGAATGAAAAGTCAAGCCACAGACAGAGAGAAAATATTTGCAAAAGATATACCTGATATAAGACTATTATCCAAAATGTACGAAGAACACTTACAACTCAACAATAAGAAAACAAACAGCCCAATTAAAAATAGGCCAAAAATCTTGACAGCCCATCAAAGAAAATATACAGATGGCAAGTAAGCATATGAAAAAATGTTCAATGTCATATTTCATTAGGGAATTGCAAATTAAAACAAGATATCACTATACACCTTTTAAAATAACCCAAATCCATAAAACTAACACCACCGAATTCTGGGGAGGATGTGAAGCAATAGGAACTCTCATTCATTGCTGGTAGCAATGCAGAATGGCACAGCCACTTTTGAAGACAGTTTGGGGGGTTTATACAAAATTAAACAAACATACTCTTACCATATGATCCAGCAATCATGCACTTTGATATTCACCCAAAACAGTTGAAACCTTATGTCCACACAAAAACTTGCACATGGATGTTTATTTCAGTTCTATGCATAATTGCCAAAACTTGGAAGCGACCAAGATGTTCTTCAGTAGGTAAATGAATAAATAAACTGTGATACATCCAGACATGGAATATTCAATGCTAGAAAGAAATGAGCTATCAAGCTATGAAAAGACACGGAGGAAAGTTAAATGCATATTACCAATTTAAAAAGCCAGTCTGAAAAAACTGCATACCATATAATTTAACTACATGAGATTCTGGAAAAGGCAAAACTGTGGAGACAGAGAAAGGTTAGTGGTTGCCAGGGGTTAGAGAGAAAGGAAAGATAAGTAGGCAGAGCATAGAGAAATTTTAGGGCATTGAAACTATCTGTATGGTACTATGATGGTAAATACATGCCGTTATACATTTGTCCAAACCCATACAATGTGCAACACCAAGAGTGAACCCTAATGTAAACTATGGACTTTGGGTGATAATGATGTATCAGTGTAGGTTCATCAGTTGTAACAAATGTGCCACTTTGGTGGGAGATGTTGATAATAAAGGATATTAGGTTTGTGTGGGGAAAAGGGGTATATAGAATTTCTCTGTACCTTTCTCTAAATGTTGCTATGAATCTAAAACTGCTGTAAAAATAAAGTCTCTTTAAAAGTTATTTAAAAGCTGCTGTTGGAATTAGAATAGATGTTTATGAGTAGACATATGTTTTCATTTCTTTTGGATAAAAACCAGAAATGAGAATGCTGGATTGAATGGTGTTATATTTAACTTTATAAGAAACTTCCAAACTATTTTCCAGTATTGCTATACCATTTTGCATTCTGACCAGTATTGAGCGAGAGTTTCAGGATGTTTTATATCCTCACCAGCATTTGGTATCATTCGTCTTTTTTATTCTCACCATTCTAAAGGAGATGTAGTAGTATGGCATTAATGTGTTAAATTGCATTTCCTTAATGACTAATGATGTTGAGCATCTTTTCATGTTATTATTTGTTATCTGCATATCTTATTTGGAGAAGTTTTTGTTCAATTTAACTTTTGCTCATTGTTATTAAGTCGTTTGTCTTATTGACTTGTAGGAATTCTTTATATATTCTGGAAACAAGTTCTTTATCAGATAGTGGTTGTGAAAACTAAACTCTGTGGCTTATCTTATTATTTGTTAGTAGTGTCTTTCAAAGAAAAGAAGGTTCAAATTTTGATTAAGTCCAGCACTTTATCATTTTTTCTAATATGGTTTATATTTTTGGGTCTTATCTAATAAAATTTTGCCTACCCAAGGTCATAAACACTTAACATATAGCTTATTCTTGACATTTTATAGTTTTAGCTTTTCCATTTAGGGTTTCAATCCATTTTTAATTATTGTATTACATATGATTTAATGTAAGAGTTGAGGTTAATTTTTTTTTCATTTTATGTACAATTTTTCCAGCATGATATGTTGAAAAGACCATTCTTCTCTCATTGAGTTACCTGAACAGCTTTATTGAAAATATTATATATTGACCATATATGTGTGAATCTCTTTATGGGCTCTCTATTCTGTTACTTTGTGAGAGACTTTTTATTTATAAGTCGAAACCATACTGTCTTGGCTACTATATATTTACAATAGTTCTAGAAATCAGCTAGTATGTGTTCTCCCATTTTATTCCTTTTATGTATCATCTCAAGGGCAGAATAACATTTAAAATAATAAATACATTACAGCACTGAAAAAAAGCAGAAAGAACTATTAACCATATAAAATATTAAATAAGTAATTAATTAGAACATAATGAACATAATATTTGATGGATTCAAAAAGAAGACTAAAGTAAGTCACAGCACACAAATATAGAAGTAAAAAACCATTATCAAGATTAAAGAAATTCCACTTATACACCAAGAATAAATCAACAAATGCTTAGATTAGGGAAGATCCCAGAGGCTCCAATTAGGGTGGTTAATTAAACACTATATTCAAAACACACAGGGAAATCAGTTCCCACACTAGACCTCCAGTACCTTCATAAACATATAAGCTCTTACCACAGTGTCATGTAGTGTGATTCTGGCTATAATTAAATGAGAACCAAATAACAATTATTTTACCTATATAAAGTTTAATTTTCCCTCATAACAAAGTCTCAGAAGATGGATTTTTCCAGAGGTTCCTTGATAATAATTCATATCCATGATTCTTTTGATTGATCCTCATGGCCTAAGGAGAGCTGCCAGGTGTGCAAAGAAGATAGAAGGTGAAAAAGGAACTTTGGTTCTCAAGATTCTGTATTTTTATATAAGAATAAAATATATTTTCTAGCATGTTATCCTTTTCATCTCATTGGCCAAAACTCATTAATTAATATGCCTACATAAGTTAGGCCAATCCCTAACAGTTGCAGTTTGACTTGCTCAGGGAGCAGATACTAAAATAGCTTGCAGGATTTTCATCAGAGGTACTCGTGGGGTCATCATGTGTTGATAAGGAGGATGGTGCAGAGGGTGAAGTGGGACTGCACTGCAGGAACATGAAGCCTCCTCTGACTCACAGGTAGCTTTGGAAATGGGATAGCCTTTTCCGACAGGGTGAAGATTTGGGACTTCCATCTTAGGCTAACTGAACATCAAACGCAGGCTGCTTGAGTGAGACAGCTGTCTTGAGTCAAAGCAATCATCAGAGAGGACTGACAGCTGAAGGCTGTCTTCTGGCAGCATTTCCAGCAGCTGAGGAATAAGTCCTTCATCTCTGAAAGTGGTTCTGGCTGTCAATTACCAAAACGAAAAAGAGAAACAGAATTACAATAAATGAATTAGAATATTTACGATTCATGCTCTGTGGCTAGGAGAAGGTACCATTCTCTTGAAGATAAAAGCTCTCTGTCCCATATTTGAGGGAGAAATTGTTATTTGGTAGACAACCAATGGCAAATGGTTTCCTTTCTCTCTTTCTCTCTCTCTCTCTCTCTCTCTCTCTCTCTCTCTCTCTCTCTCTCTCTCTCTCTCTCTCTCTCTCACCCCTGTTTTGTACTACACTCTCTCTTTCTCTTTTACCCACACCGAATATGTACCTAATACGTTACTAAATAGCCAACATCAGTGGCATTTATCTGTAGTATAAAATCCTGGAAGAGTAGCTCTCTAAAAACACTACACAAAATTTTATGGTTGAATGGTCCTGAGAGAATCAACCCAGAATGTTTAGTAATCTTGTATCTCTACTCACCCTAGGATAAAAAAATATGATAAGGAAAATTTTGTCATATAATAACTCAAAATATTATCCCAATATAATAATTTTTTAGTTAGCCTTGATAATAATCCCATCACAGACATTTTCTAGATATTTGAACTTTGGCAAAGTATTTCACATCTGTGAGCCTTAATTTCCTTTCTCCTAATCAGAAAATATAATACCAATTGTAGGATATACCGTGTCTATGGCCTCATACACAATATTAAGAACTCAGTAAAATTAATTACTTTGCCTTCAACGAATGTCCTTAATATATATTTTTCAATTTCTACCACTGCACTGACCAATAATTTTTGGAAAAAATAAATTAGAAGTGAAAAACTATTTACTCATAGAGTATATTAATATAGTTAATTTGTTTAAATATCACCCTAAATATGCCCTTTCTTTTTCTCTACTGCTATTTCCAGGGTCTTCTTCACCAGCAAACTAGAGATTTAGAATTCTCTATTTCACTTATCCTATAATCATATCCTTCTAAATATGTGTATATTTATATATATGTATACACACATATATGTATCCATATTTATATATTTATATCTTGAAATCTTCCCCTTCTTTTTTCTTATTACTACTGTCCTAGGTCAGGCTGTATTCATGGTTCTATGTTACTGTAATAGTCTCCTAGTGTCTTAGCACTAGTGTAGGTCATTTTCCTCAAATCCATCCTTCAAATATACATTAAAACAATCCATGCTACTTTAACCATACCAATTTTAGGATTAAAGTTGA
Source organism: Indri indri (assembly GCA_004363605.1). Taxonomy (NCBI): domain Eukaryota; kingdom Metazoa; phylum Chordata; class Mammalia; order Primates; family Indriidae; genus Indri; species Indri indri. The sequence goes on from RJWJ010032671.1 coordinate 11,815, forward strand.
TCACTGGAATGGTGTGGCCTATGTGATGATGTAAAAATGCTTTAGTGTAGTAGGTTGGCATTTTCATTATTCAGCCCCTGTGTTTTTCATCAGCGTCATCTATATTACTCCTTCATTCCTTACAGTTTAAATTTCAGCAATAAAAAATGTTCATGTAATTACTCACACATGCCTTGCTCTGTCTTGCTTTTCTTCCTCTCTTCATGTATATCGACCTTATTAAACAGATATAAACTAGCATACACTGCCTTCATGCTTAATATAGTGTTGGGCATGGTGGGGGCTGTTAAGAGCACTTTCTGAAACAATTTATGTTTAATATTGGTAGATGGTCTTAACTGAAACTACTTAAAATATACCTTCTACTACTCTTAAGATACATAATTAATAAAGATATAACTTTGTGCTTTAGCTTAAAATATTTCTGCTTAGTTTCAGGGACGGACTAGATGAAAAATATTCATAAATTAATTTATTTGAATTGATCATAACTTTAAAATTTTTAACAAATTTAGTAACTTAACAATAGCAGAAGGTACTCAATCCTTTTATTGTTTATATGTAATATGTACAACATAATATTTTCATATACATAGTGAAAGGATTAGTATAGTGAAGCCAATTAAGATATCCCTTATCTCACATAGTTATCTGTGTGTGTGTGTGTGTGTGTGTGTGCGTGCATTGGTGGGGGGTTATGAACACCTAAAATCTGTCCTCTTAGCAAATATATAGTGTACTATACAATATTATTAACTATAGTCCATATGCTATACGTAGATCTCTGTACTTATTCATTTTACAGAACTGTAACTTTGTACCAGTTGACCTATATCTCCTCATCTCTCATCCCCTCTTCCTTTCTACCTCTAGTAGCCACTGTTCTGCTCTTTGTTTCTATATATTATATTTTTAAGATTGCAGATAAGAGAGATCTAAATCTTCATATTAATCCCAAACATCCTTTTCTTATTAAACCTCAAAAGATAGCACATAATTTCCAAACAGAAGGCAATTTAGCACTTTTCGTGCTTAGAATATTGCCCATCACTTTGGATAGGCAGGCTTCCTTAATTGCTTTGTTGCAAAAACAATTTGTGTACTTTTTAGATGAGTTTAATTTTCTTTTAAGTTTTTCTTATAAAAATATGAAGCATAGTGAAATCAAATAAATTATCCATACAGCAGACTGGATTCTCTCTTCTTCTATCAATAGAACTAAACCCCTCCAGATTCAGACTCGGTAGGCATTTTGTACAGAAAATCGTATGCTGGCGAAAAATTCAAAGAAACAAAAATATTATTACCTGTATTAGAAATCTCTCCCTTCTTTTGAATAGTCATTGCAAATAAGGTAATTCTCTAAACCTAAACTGTGAAAAGATTATGGTCTGAAATACTACTAAAGATAACTGAGATTATAGTGTAATTATGAAGCACTTTCATAGCTAACTTTAGAGGAATTTTAATATTCTATTTAGGATTTAAATGGTTTTAAAAAATCATGGACATCTTTCAGCTTACCACAAAAGTGTTTTGCTCTCATTTATTTCCTTTTCATACTGCAGTGATGATAATTAGGAAAAGAAACATTGGGTGTGGGATTAAAAAGAGGCCGAAGATATTAAACTACTTGATTGATAGTACTTAGATGATTATAGAATGAAAAATTAGGTATGCTCTATAATTTTATTAAGTTTTTACTAACAAAAACACATTGTTGATGCTTTCCACTTTAAGAGACTTTAACGTCCAAGATGAAGAGAAGGAATTTCAATGCCTAGGCAAGGCTACAATAAAGAACATGCAACAGCCCATTGTGCACATTAAAAACAAATGTGCCTGTATTCTGGCTTGTTCTTATAGCCAAGGCATTGAGGCTGTGTATCTATATGATAAACACCACACCCAAAAATCTCTGCTAGAATTGTAAACCTAACAGTGATATTCCAGTTGACCAACATATAGTAATGTTCATTTCTTTTCACAGAAAGATGACATTCTTGGCCACCATGGGCAAAGCTTGTGTTTTAGGTCATTTTGTCCTCACATTGAATGAGTAAGGATACCTGCATCTCCTCCGGACTTTTGCTTTCACTTAGAGGCAACATAGACCTGCACTTTCTTCAGACTTTAAAATCTCAGAGTGTTCTGGGAAATGTAAAACCTGGGCTAGATCTCTGGGGCCCAACTTTGACACTTCTTTTCTCTGTTCTTAGTCCCACCAAAAGGCTTTTTTTAGGGCAGCAAGTCATGCACCTCAAATGGCATGTTCCTTGTTCTCCTTCCAAGAGTGAATGAGGGCAGAAAGTAAGTTGCCAAAATGATTTACAGTAGTCTCTCCTTATCAGAAGTTTTGCCTTCTGCAGTTTCAGTTACCTGCAGTTAACCATGGTCTGTAAATATTTTGAGAGATAGAGAAAGTCTACATTCATATAACTTTTATTATAGTATATCGTTATAATTATTCTATTTTACTATTGGTATTGTTTTTATCTCTTACCATGCCTCATTTATAAGTTAAGCTTTATCATAGGTATGCATGTATATGAAAAAATGTATATATAGGGTTCAGTACTATCCATGGTTTCAGGCATTCACTGGGGATCTAGGAATGTATCTCCTATGAGTAAGAGGGAATTAGTTTTGGAGACCTCTACTTCTCAATTGGCTGATTTTAGTGGAGCTCATACCCCACCAATAAATCTTATTACAGTGTGGAATTGATTAAAGCAAATCTAGAAAAATTACAAAATGATCCTTTGTGACATATACTGGTACTATTTTTATGATCCTTGTTTAACATAAGTGTTCAGATAGCTTTTGCTTCAGGACATATGAAATGACTCTGCTTCAAGCTGCTAGCACCGAAAGAAAGAGTGTGATAACAACTTTCCCCTGACACATCCAACTCTACCATCCCTCCTTTGATAGCTACTGAAACAGATCCTAAAATAATCCCTGCAAGTTCTAGAAACAATGTTGGTAGATGGGTCAGTTTGACACTCAGCAATCAGACTCAACTAAACACACACATTACATAAACCATGATTAAAAGGAAAATTTATGTAAGCCAATTTTTTCATAAACTGACATGAAGAACTTTTGGAAGACCAAAAAGTAATTTGCTGCTTAAGTGATGTACCAGCTGATACTGGGAAATGTTTACATTTATTTGCTTTCATGGTCAAAATCCGTTTGACATTTGTTAGTCCCTGCATCAGAATGTACGTTCTGCGAATGCAATCTTTAACCTTCCTCAATCGCATGCCATTCTACATCATCTACAAGCCTCAATTTTCTTGTATGAAAAATGGAGAGATAAATTCTAATCCATGAGTTCATTCAAAATCAGGAACTAAAACATCTTCACCAGTGGGATATTTCCCTGGTCTTTAAAGCGAAAATTTGATCTATTGGGCTTCTTCATATCTGAAATTTGATGATTATATGATTCTTCATCTTTATTCACATTAGTTCAGGTAACTTTAACAACATTGTTATCTTATTTTTTTCCTTTGTCTTAGATGAATTCAAATATTCACTTTTCTGTGCCTGCAACTTCTAACCTGGGATCTGTTAGAGAAAATCAGACTCTGGGGTGATGGTTATTACTATTAATATAAATCTATGGTCACAACCCTGTCTAAATTTCCAGTTTCTCAGTCACTTTGATCTTGTGTTTTTCTTTACGTATTAATTACACATTAAAACTAGACTAACAACAGCAGCAAACCGAAAACTTCATCACGATTGAAATATAATCTGATCGATATCAACTAATCACTTCTCAATAGAAGGGTTCATTAAATTTGTGCAATTTATTCTCACTTCATCTATTTCTACTTTTTAAAATTAAAATAAAGTTTCGAATATAGTCATTTCTCTATGACATGAGTAGAACAGATGTGATTCCTTCTGCCTCCTGAATTTTCATCTCAAACAAGCTTGTATTTCTTGCTTTATCTTGAAAGACTCCCTCTCTTGAAATTAATAATCTCTGTGTGCCTGCCGATTCTACTTTACAATTGTTTTGAGTAGAGACAGAATACAAAGAAGCAAAGACACACTTTCTTCTCCTCTCATTTGAAGGGCTTGCCACTAATTATTTTGAAACATCACACCTACACAGATGTATGAATCATGTTAAATAGAAAAAATGTAGTTTTCTACATGTCAGGAATACATCTGAATTATATTCATCTATCCATTCACTCGGTAAATATTTATTGAGGATCTTTCATTTGATAAGCATTTTCCTGGGTGTTGGGGATATTAAAAAAATGCAGTTTTATACTCAAGCAGCTTGCAAACTCTAAAGGGAAAAAATATAAGTAAATCAACAACATAAAGAATACTAGATACTTTAACAGCATTTTCTATGTACACCATAGGAACACAGAGGTCGGTGGCAGGTATATAATCAAGTCTTGGAGTATCTAAACAAGGGGCTACTTCACACACACACACACTCTTCCCATGGCCATTAAGGTGGTATACATTATAGTAATATATTTAATTCAACTAAGTTTCTGAACTGTCTCTGAAGTAAACATACTCACCCCTGCTATGTCTATGCTGCGTTCCAAGTTTTCTCATCTGTCAAATAAATTTTTTAAAGATTAGAACCAATGCAGCAGGTTTTTTGACAATATTAGTGAAAAAATACACATGGCAAGTTTAGAATAGGTCCTGGCACATAGTAAGGAATCAATAAACATTATCTGCATTAGTTCTATAATCCTATTTTTTTGGTGAGTAAAGTAATATTTGCTGATTTTAGAAACAATGGGAACATGTAGATAAGTGAATTTTTTTTAAATCTACAATATGTCCTCCAAGATAATAACTGCAAACAATATTTGTATGCATCTTCATTTATATAAATATCTAATGTGGTTTTGCTTGTATCTGTGTATGCATGTATTTAAAACATGTATGAATTATTTTATGCATCAAGTAACCATTTTTCACTTATCGAGCTATTGTAAACGTCATCTCAAATTAATAAATGTTTATTTACAATATTTTTCCTAATGGTTCAATAGCATTTTGCTGAATAGGTGTCCGATGATTTATTAAGCTAGTTCTCTATTATAGGATACTTATGTTGATTTCTTATTGTCACTCATACATAAAACGCTATGATGAATATCTCTGTAATTTAATTCTTATATAGTTAATTAGTGCCTGAGGATTCATTCTTAGAATTTGGAATTGCTCTGACAAATGTAACATGCCTTTCTAAAGTAGCAGAATATAAAATTTAAACTGTAAAATAAAACTCCACTACAAAAAGCATTCTAAATATGCAACTAAAAGGTAATTATGGACGATTACCTGGAATAAAAAAAAAGTGTCAATAAACAGCTAAAATGGATACAGAATTTTCCTACATTTGTCAGGTAGCTAAATCATCACTTTGTTCTACATATCCATTAATTTCTACAGAAAAAGCATACAGAAAACTCATGAAAGTTATGCAGGCTTGCCTCCCTCTTGTGTAAAATGAGCAAATTGGTGTGAATCAGTATTTCTTTTGTGATTTTGCTTCATGTACTCTTTGCAAAAATTTCAACTCTGGGCTTTCCTGACTGGGGCGGTTGGGCTGGGGGTGGGGGGTTCAAAAAGGCTTCCCTGAAGTGACAACAGAAGCAAATTTTATTTCTTTGTAGAAAACAGGAACATTTAAAAACCTGTCTGGGTTTCTTTGTTCTCTGCTGAATACAAACAAAAAATTAAGCTCCATAAAGTTCGATTCCCTTTTGAAGCTTTATCTTCTACACTGACGCTACTAAACTTTAAAAAGTATATTTTTAAAGCATATTTTCCTTTTAGGGAGTGTTGCATCTTTTAATTTGGATGATAACTGCAATATTTTATTTGCACTCATGAATATTTATGTGCTCAGGAAATGTCTGAAAAACGACAACAATATTTCAAAGCAACTAAACTCAAAATAACACTTTTCCTCATATACATGGTTGGCATGAACAATGGGTCAGGCTTTCTCTCCTGACTCTGTGCCAATCTTCAATTTCAATATGGAGATCAGTCCCGGTAAATAAGTTCTGGGGAATCTTCAGAAACATACAGCTTCTTCTTTCCCCAAACCAAGCACTTATACTCTCCCAGGTCCTGCACTTAGTGATTTAAAGTTACCTGTTTTATTCTCACAACAGCCCTGTGATTTCAGCATTTTATCTCTATTTTTCAGATGAGAAAAATGAGGATCAGAGAATGGAGCTAGAATTTTGAAACCCAGCATCTAAAATGGAAATCCCTAAATTTTCAACTCATCTTTATGCTTCTCTTTTTCTACCTTCACTTAGTCCCAATTTTTTTTTAGATCTTAGGTAACACATTTCTCAGCTGAATCCACGCCAGCATGTGAGCAGCCCCATGACTCCCCATGCCTTGGTTGGCTGTGGTACCAACAGTTTCTCCTCTGCTTCGATACCCTTTCTTTAATTTTTATAGTTATTAAGTTTTCCTTCCATACTTATGTAAATACAATATTTTTTGTAGCAAATTGATATTAAGGTTTTTATATTATTTCTTCCACTCTAAGTAATTTTTTT
>RJWJ010032672.1:0-18405 GCA_004363605.1 Indri indri
AATAAAATTGAAAGAGTAGAAGAAAGCAAAAAACTCTGGAGAGAATGTCTTAAACATCTAAAACTGAGATTAATTTTTAAAAATAATCCCAAGACAAATCTAACACATTATACACTGTATATAGAGAACAACTGGCACGTTCTAGCAAAGAACTGTTCCAATGGACCCTGCTGATGAAAAGACAAGAGGTGAAAACTAGCAAAATATGTATGTCAGCTGTACCACTCCTTTTGTATTTTTCAGGAGGCATATTTTATAACAGAATGTACTTCTGTTTATCTACTGGCATAAGTGCACAAGCTGCTTATAGCAAGGAAAATATAGTTTTGTGGTTATATTTCTGCTAAAACATAATTTTTAATACATTTTAAAAAAAATAGTAGTCAATAATAAAGTAGTATTTATTCAAGTCAATTAGAAATTAAATGAGATTGTAAAATTTCTTAAGCATTTAATTTTTTAAATGTTTTCCAAATCATATAAAGGATGCATTTTAAAAACACACAACTAATATTGTCCCTTTCACTTTTAATTCTAAGAGTATGGATAGGGTAGATTTACTTATTTCTCTAAAATTAACTTTCTTGATAGAGCCAACTTGCTTAGGAACCAGTCTGAATATCAGTTTTCTTTTTTTGAGACAGAGTCTCAACTCTGTCACCCTGGGTAGAGTGCAGTGGCATCATCACAGCTCATGGCAACCTCAAACTCCTGGGCTCAAGTGATCTTCCTGCCTCGGCCTCCCAAGTAGCTGGGACTACAGGTGCGCGCCACCATGCCTGGCTCATTTTTTCTATTTTTGGTAGAAACGGGGGTCTCACTCCTGCTCAGACTGGTCTCAAACTACTGATCTCAAGTGAACCTCACACTTCTCAGAGTACTAGGATTGACAGGTATGAGCTATCATGCCTGGCCTCGGTATTCTTTATATTAAAAAAGTAATGTTATTTCATAAATGTTTTTGGCTACCCTTGGATGTGCTTAATATTTGCATGAAATTTAAAAATAATGAACTTAAAAATAAAACATTTATATCAACCTTAATTATTAAATTCACCTTATAGTGTTGTTACCTTTAGTTTATAAAATCCTCTTACAAGCACACTGATAAACCTATGGAAGGCTTTATATCCCTAATATCATTCTCGGTAACACAGTTACTAGCATAGTTATACAATAATATATAACTAATAAATATATAATAATGTTATTTGTTAGAGAAGAAACAGTTCCAAAACAAAAAAAAGGAAAAAGGAAAAATTACCAGTAAAAACAAATTCCAATCTTACCTGTCCAAAATATAAAGTAACAAAATTTGTACTGCAAACCACATGGGGTAGAAGTAAAAAAAATTAATAAGAACTGTCTGTGCAAATGCTTTGTAAACTCTATTACAAGATACAGATGCTAACTGTGGTTACTCCAACGACATACTGAAATCTGACCTGGCATTCTGCCAACCACCCTGACATCTCTTCACAAATACAGCAAGAGAGTAACTTCTACTCACTCCAAGATACTGCAAAGTCTAAAAGTTGTCCCATATATTAGTATATTCTCAATTTTTAAAAACTGACAATTTATATATAGTAACTGATTTTTTTCCATAGACCCTAATTTTGATCAATCAAAATGCTGTATGCTATTGCCATAGAAAGACAAGTACATGGAGGCACAAGCCTCCATTCTGCAGTGGCATGCAAAGATGACAAAAAGCAAGAATTCCAGAGGTGAACACTGGCTGTCCCAGTGTCAGAAATAAAGAAAAGACAGCAGGTGCTATACAGACCACCCAGAAGGAAAGTATAATGCCCACGATTTGAACTGAGGAAGATCTGTTCCTGCTTCCAATTTTAACTCCCTTTAAAATGGGTTGCAGAAATAGAAGTTGGAGCCAGAGGTGACAGGATGTGAAAACCAGGAATGTTTAGCACTGGTGACCTTAATTTTAAATTTAGGGTGGCAGTTACCACGAAAGGAAAACAAGACAGTAAACATCTAAATCATTAGGTTCATTCTTTCTGTGATCTATTTACTATGGAAAGGACAGTTATAACTCTTCTCCTCTACATCAGTTATAAAGGGGGAAGGCAGGGTAAAAATCACAATAAATACCAAACTTACAATTCTTGTAGCAAGGTTGCCTGAAAGGTTTTCCTTTTGAAAAGGCAATTGCCACTATGAGGTACTGAAAACTGGAAATAAAAAACACTGTGGTATTTTCATAATTTTGTATATTATGTTCATCAAGTTCAGTTTCATTATGTAGGTGTGAAGAATTCCAATACAGGCTTCCTGTTGTATTACAAGCACTAGAACACATGCAAAAAATTTTTGCATTAGTAAACAATACTCATTTCCCAAAAGCAACCAATTTTACCTTAACTGCCCTGAATCATTATGATAATAGAAATAAAGTGCTGTTTACAGCAAAAGACTCAACAATATTGATATAAGATATATAAAACAGGTAGAAGAGTATTAACGGTTTTCTCTTTAGCCAAACATTCCAATTAGTTAAAAAATCAGAATCAAACAAAATATTTAATAAGCACCTCCTCCCTTGGTTTTACGAATAACTTTAGCATAGTGAAGGTAACCAGACCACGGGTTTGACCTCAGCTCTATCATTTTTTTTTTTTTTTTTTGAGACAGAGTCTCACTCTGTTGCCGGGGGCTAGAGAGCTGTGGTGTCAGCCTAGCACACAGCAACCTCAAACTCCTGGGCTCAAGCAATCCTCCTGCCTCAGCCTCCCGAGTAGCTGGGACTACAGGCATGTGCCATCATGCCTGCTAATTTTTTCTATATATTTTTAGTTGTCCAGTTAATTTCTTTCTATTTTTTTAGTAGAGACGGGGTCTCGCTCTTGCTCAAGCTGGTCTCGAACTCCTGAGCTCAAATGATCTGCCCTCCTCAGCCTCCCAGAGTGATAGGATTACAGTCGTGAGCCACTGCACCCAGCCCAGCTCTATCACTCTTTAATGCTGAGGAAATAGTATTTATTCTCTTTGAGCCTATTTGCTCACCTGTAAATGTGGGTACCACCTCCCTCATCACAGAGTTGCTGTGGAGTCTAAGATGACTTGTGTAAACGCCTAGCAAAGCACTTGGAACTGACATGGCCTCATTATTTTTTAGCTATGGTTCTCCCTCATTTCTACTTCAGCACTGTCAGGCCTACACGGAACTGAGTATGAGAAGACCCCAACATCCATCACTAAAACATTAGCTACTGTAAACACAAGTAAGTGGTAACAAAATGTTAATCTGCTACAAATGAACTCTGGAAAGAGTTTCAAGACAATTTCACCTCTTGTTTTTTAAGTTTTAAAATGCCATTTCTTAAACTGGAGAAGAAAAGTTAGAAGCACAAACGCTCTGGGTTTAGATGAGGCCCTAGAGATTAATTCCAACTTCTTCGTTTTACAGATAAGAAGAGAAAGGCTCAGCAGCAAATTAAGAAACTGGTCTAGTCCCACCTTGGCAGTGATTATCAGGACCTTGCCTGAACACCTTCCTACAAATAGGAGTTACCATGGAACAAAAGCAAATTCAGGCCAAACTATTTAAGCATTTAAATCAATCTGCATGCAAACTTTTATATAAATTTCTAGACTCATTTTTACATCATACATGTTGCACACATTTTATACAGATTTTCACATAGACTGACCAACTTACTCTGAATGTGGATGCCACACTTCATACCAAGGTTGCTGCTTGACCCAAAAAAACCCCAAAGATTGAAACCCAATGCAGATGATAATCTGAGACAAAACGGAGAAGAGAAGGGGCCCGGATATGAGACCTGATGGTGGTCTTTGTGCCACAAGTTCCTTCCAGGCAGGATTTAAACTCACTATATTGAAAAGAAAAGAGGAAAGGTTCGTATCTGAATTAATTTGTCACTATAAAAGACATAATCAGATTCATTTAGCGACTTAAAAAAATCGTTTCTGTCAAACAATTCTTTAATATGAAAATCTCCAAAAACCAAACCAGATTATCATACATATTTAAGTAATCTGTAAAAGTAAACAATTTAGGCTGTTTCAAAAATGCCTCAGGAATAATCTTTACATTTCTATCAGAACTAAGAGGAAACAGTAGTACAAATAAAAATAATACTAAATATAAGCACACAAACTACAAAATTAATTATGACCTTATAAATTAAGTATCCATTATTTTCTGAATCCTTAATTGCAAAGCTACAGTTAAAATAATACATATTTCACAGCACAATTCACAACTGCAAAGATACGGAATCAATGTAAGTGCCCATCAACTAATAAGCAGTTAAAGAAAATGTGGTGTGTATATATACATACCACCAAGTACTACTCAGCAGTAAAAAGGAATGAAATGTCTTTTGCAGCAACTTGGATGGAACTGGAAGCCATTAGAGATCAACAATTACCTACTGGGTATGACGTACACTACTCTGGTGACGGGTGCACTAAAATCCGTAACTTAAGCAGTCTACAATTCATCCACGTCAACAAAACACAACCAACATACATATTTCTTCCTCTTAAGAAGACAATTTTTGAAGCAATATAAACATAGCAGGAACATTACAAAAAAGAGGCTTTGATCACTTATTTAGGTGGTGTCCTCCAAGTTTTCCACCGTAAAGTTTCTATTTTTCCCTTGTAATTAATAACTTGTGAAAAGATACTTTGGGACGGTGTAAAAACCCTGCTTCTCATCAAACTTCCATTCACTAGTTTTATCATCTACTAAAGATTGCCTAAGTGGTTCTCAACCAGAAATAATTTTGCACCCAAAGGGAACATTTGGCAATGTCTGGAGATATTTTTCATTGTCGAAATTTGGAGAGTGTTACTGGCATCTAGTAGGAAGGGGGCCAAAGATGCTGCTAAGCATCCTACAATGCGCAGAACCAGCTCCCGCCAGAAAGATTATCTACCTAAAATGTCAGTAAGACCAGAGTTTCTCCATAGTCTAACAACAGTCCTGTACTTACTGGTTAGCATTTTACTATAAGAGCTTTCCCTCTTCTTTCAAGTATTTATTTATAGATGGATTTGTGAATTTTTATTTGATTCAGTGGGTCATATCCCATTATCATTATTTACTTTGATGTTAATCGTCCTAGAACAAGCCATGCCTCTTTATATGATGCATCTAGAAGAGCACAGTATCAGTTCTGTGACATTCCCACCCAAAATTCACAGCCTGAGTTTAATGAGAAAAAATCAGACAAATCCATATTCATTGGCCTATACTGATTCATAAATGTTAATGTCAAGATGCCCCCCAAAAGGAAAAGGGACTATTCCAAATTGAAAAAGACTAAAGAGACATGGGAACTAAATGAAATTTGTAGGCCTAGATTACATCCTGGTTCTAATCTAGGGGACCAGGGGAAAAACAGGTATAAAGGATAAAGGACATTATTGGGACAAATGACAAAACCAGAATATAAACTTTGGGCTAAATAATATTGTATCAGCGTTAAACTTCCCGATCTCAGTAAGTGTATTTAGTTACATAAGAGAATGCCTTTATTTAAGGAAAATCAAAGAAATTTAAATAAATTTTAAATTTAAGGAAAAAAATACAGACAGAACAGTAAAACAAATGGGGAAAAATATGAACAACTGGTAATAAAAGAACAAATTTATAGGGAATCTGGAGAAGTATGAGCTATGTTACAACTGTTGATGTAAATTTACCAAAGTTTAAGAAGTCACATAAGAATTTCATATGCTTTAAAATCAGTAACAAAGCAAATTACTCACTTGTAAATACCACTACCAAAATGATTGCCAAATCAATGAAGAGAAACTGGAAGTCTCCTAGGTTACTTAAGATCTACAGAAGTAAGTTATAAAACATAATTAGTTTTCAGGAACTATTTTTATAGCATTATCCCCAGGTTTTTGTGCTTTTCCCCCCAATAATGATGACTTCAAAATGACACTTGGACGTGCTTAAAACTGAAATGCATTTGCCTTTAAATTAATCAAATGTAACATGTATTTAAACATTCAATTTAACATATTAGCATAAATGGCATCTCCTTAAAAATCATTCCAAAAAAAACCTTTAAAAAGTTTTCTGGCAAAAAGAAAACACAAATATTTTCTCAAATATATTCAACCTTGTAAATATTCAAAATACTCAACCTTGTAAATTAGCATCTTGAAGCTTCCTTAACATGTAACACCATCCCTTCTGATACTTCTTACTAATGGTAAAATGGGATACTTTCACAAAGATTCTTTGGGGTGCCACCAATGTTCATTTAGAGAAAAATCTACAATGAGAACACTTCAATTATAAAATCCAATAGAATACCTACGGATAGCACTGCTTAGCTTTTTCTCTAAATGCATAAAGTCCTACAAACTATTGCTGAAACATGTTTCTCATTCTGGCCATTTCCTATAAATGTATGGCAAAGCTAATTACAATTCTGAAATACCCATAGCTTGACATTTTGAAGTGTTCTAACAAAGATGTCCAATCTGTACTAAAAGCAAAAAAGAACACAATCATCATTTATTCCCAAGGCTGAAGCCACAGTTGTTGGCCATAAGAAAAATGCTATTCCAGATTAGTGAGATTTTCAATCTACTACTCAAACTACATTAAACCAAAGGTAAATTTACAGATACAACTTACATAACCACCATTTTAATGGATGTGTTCAAAATCAAACATATATGCTCAACATCTTAATTTAAATGTCTTAACAGCAAGTGCCATCCCTGTACACAATGTTAATACTCACGGAATACAGGAGAGTAACACTGAAGTACTGGATGATGCTGTACAATGCCATAAATTTAAACACACAGAAGGAAGTTATTAAAGCAGCACGGCCTTCCCTGTGAAAAGAAATGTTGGTATGCAAATAAAAGCATTTTAAACTCCTCCTCTGAACCACAATTATATCTTGACAGATGAAGATCAACATTAAGCAGCTACAACAAAGTGCTTGTCCACTAAAAGAACTAAACCAAAGTTGAACTGGAAGAGATGAGGAGTAGCAATCAATCTGTTATTGTAAGTTACAGATTGGACATCTGCTAATACACCATTAGAACAATTCCCATTACTTTTTATGATAATTTTCCCCCCTTGCTATTAGAGCAAGATACAAAGAGATGAGAAAATTTTAAATTTGTACTACCTGATAAGGTTTGGCACACAGGAAATACTAGGAGTTTTAGAGGTAAAGGGAGATGCCACCGAAGCTTCAAGCTCTGATAAGGAAATACCTCCGTGTGCTCTCTTCAAAGCCTAATAATTCCAAGAAAAGTCGTTAAGTTTTGTAAATATGATTTAGGCTAGAATAAGGACTACAAAAGTAAATCACAAAAACTATACTTACACCACAATCATTTGCGCCATCACCACACATCCCAACAAAATAGCTAGGAAAAAAAACAATTTTAAGATTTTAATTAAGTCCTTAAAAGACACAACATTTAAGATTTCTATACAGAGCTAATAGACCAATTCCCTCCCTGAAACTAATGAATCCTTTCACTACAATGACCACAGGCATGTTGCTTTGCAAACACCACCAACCTGCAAGTGAAATACGTGGACTATTATCCTATTTCTGTCATAATATAGGCAAATCATTTTGGTGTCTGAATTTCCTCATCTTTAGTGCAAAAAGGCTTGCTTGTGCCTCGACAGTCTTTAGTATACTCATTTTTAAAGTTATCAGCAAATTGGTTCCAAGAACAAACAGGAAAATAAGAATATAACTAATAAAAAAGAAAAAAAATTAAACAAAAAAAGAAAAAAATAATAAAGTTATCAGCAAAGATTTCTCCAAAACCTTAAGTATAACCGTTTACTAAAACTATATATATGGTCACTTCTATCAAGATAGAGCTCCTGAATGAATGAACTCTACCTCGTAGGTACTACTTGGACAAAGAATTATAGAAACCGCACTTTAGCAAAGTAAACAAGCACATAAGCCCCTTATAAGGAAGCACTTAAAGTTTTCACCTACCTCATTATAGGTGACAATTACATACATGTATAAAATATTAGTTACTTTTCTGGGATTGAAAATGAAACTAATTCATAAAAACAAAAACAAAAACCCAACGACACTTACTCAACATTTTGCAATGCTTCTACCAACTGCGTCTTCTGATCAGGTGCCATACGAGCAAACACAGTGCCATGCAACATCAACTGGGAAAAAATACGAATTTCTTAAAAATACTGCTCACAACATAGTCACGTGAACACATACATAAACCCAAATCACTTACCTTAGGAACAAGGTCTTGAAAATGCTCCAGTATCACAGAAAATGATTTTCCATTCATTGCAAAATGGTAATGAGTCACCTGAAGATCCTCTAAGCTATCATGGACCAATTTAATTGGAATAGCCTGTGTATGAGACATTCAGAACAATATTTAGGCATCCAAACCAAGTAACACAATTCTATTTTAAATATGTTTGTGTTCCAAACTTAAAGATTAAATATCAGCTTCAGTTTGAAATGATCCATGACTGTTATAGACCACCAGCATCATTTATAAACAATTACTTTAAAAATAAGACAACTATTTGGGATTCTCATACTTTAAAACTATGGTTCTCAATTTTGGCTAAATATCTAAATTTACACATTGAGATTCCTGGGTCTACCCAAGTCCTAATGAATCATAATCTGAGGAGCTAGTTCAGGCTTCTATTTTCATCTAGTTTTTGTTTTATTGTGTTTTAATGAACTGCTATTTAGTTTTTCAAACTAAATTTAAACGAGCAAGCTTCAAAATGGAGAATTAATCTTGACATTACCTCTGAGTTAATTGCTGATGAATTACTGCACTGTGTCAGGGAGTCTGCATAATGCCAATTTATCTTGGCAACTTTCCCATCCTTTGGAGGTAATGCTTCAGCAATAATAACCTTATCCTGAGGTAGAATCATCCCACAGTCTCTAGCCACAGAAACAGCAGTCAGCATGTTGTCACCTAATTTTCAAAGTATTTTAAAGGCATTAAAATTAAAATGGAAACATGAATGTATCAAACAAGCACTAACTGAGAATCTACTACAGTCCCCATGACTGGGCTGGGCAGAATGAGGACAGTTTATGGTCTTTACCCCTAGAGTTTAAAAGTAGCAAAATCTGGGCATACTTCAAAGGAAGCCTCAAATCATGCAAAGTATGCATATGCTAAACAGACAGAACATTCTCACCCACAATTTTTAAAGCCAAATACAATTTTAATCTTTTCCAGTCACGCACTATTTGCACCCACACAATACATGGCACAGTGCTATATACAGAGCAGGCGCTCAATAAATATTTGCTGAAATAACCTAGGAGTGAGTGACGGTGGTCTGTGTAAGAACACTAGCACGGTATCACAGAAAAGGATGAATTACAAAAGCAAGATTATCCAAACAAAAAGTTAAGAAAGCTAATGAGAATAGATGTAACAAAAATCAAGAGAAACAAATTCTCATCTTGAGAAGGAAAGAACTGAAGAGAATCAAGGACAGGATCTTAAGGGAGAGAAGCAGACAAAGGCTTGGGGATCCCACTGCTACCAGAACCAAGGCATTTCTTTCCCTAGTTCTCACACGCTATTTCCAAGGGCGTCTTCCTGCGGCCCTAGAGACACAAAGACATATATTCTGGCAAAGAACGAGGAAGAAGAGATACAGATGAAAAGTGCCTTGACCAATGAGACTTAGAATTACTGGGATGCTAATGGACTCGGTTACCTTGAGATATATGGCAAGAAGTATGCTATTAGATGGATCCCATAGTTTAAAACATAAAAATGTACACAGGCTTTTTGCATGGAAGTCTTCTCAACACATAAACGCCATAAAGTAAACATCTTAAATCTGATTGTTTGCTAAGGAAAAAAAAACCAGAGCTACCACAATTTTACATAGCTAAGGAATAGAAGTTATCTGAAATTATCAACAGCATAGTAACACCAGAAGAATCATTCAGATGTACTAGTCAAAAAACACAAACAAACCAAAAGAGGCTATTTTCACTACCATGAACTCAACCTAGGATAATAAATAAAATATCTGGCATATAAAAATTTAATTCTAACAAAAATCTATTAATCATTTTCTATGCACTTGGTAGTTGTAAAAATGGCAGAGGACCCAGAATAAATAAAACATACTCCTAGCCTTGAAAAACTTATATTTTAGTAGAGAAGGCAAATCTACAAATAACTAACAAAAAACAAGGTACAATAAGTGCTATAAGAAATACATGAATAACGAGAGACAACAAAAAGTATAGTGTGCCCTTTATTATTTCACCATAGTTTCTATAAATAGAATTTGCTAGACCTCAAAGAGAGTATTGCAAAGTTATCTTATATCTTAGGAAAATATCTGGTGCTAAAACAGAATGACATAGGATGGAGCTACTATATAATATGCTTTTGTAACTAACTGATCATTCCTCAATAATATATAACTTGAACTCTAAGAGTCATGCTTTTTTCTTGTGTTCTTTTATAGTCTAACCTGTGACCATGACAGTGCGAATGTTGGCTTTATGCAAATCTTCAAGTACTGCAGGGGTTTCTTGCTTTAATTTGTTCTGCATTATAATTAATCCCATAAAATCCATGTTGTTTTCAATGGTATCTCTGCAGAAAAAGAAGTTTTCACACAGTGATTCAGTAAAGAGAGTGCCTTGTTCCCTTCATGGTGACAAAGCAATTTAAAATACCTGTAAATTATAAATTCAAACATTTTATATGCTGAATAAACCATATGTGCATTTGAGCTTAGTATCTCAAAAAAAGTTAATCTGAAAAAGCAATTCGAGAAATACTTTTGAAATTAAATTTTAACCTTTGAAATATGAAATATAAAAATCATTTGGAAATATATCTTTGTAAAACACTAGTACTAAAGAATATTTATCTTACATTCTATGCAAAAATGCATAAGCATAAATTTATTCTTTACTGTCCCCCTACAACATACCCTAACTTAAATGTTAAAAGAAAAGGAATAAACTGTACCACAAGCACATTTGATACAGTTATAGCAGATTCATTATCAAGTCTTTGATCAATTCTATAAAACAATTCTGGATGCTGGAAATGTGATACAAGAACCATTAGCAGTCCAACAATGAGATCTACTCAGAGATGGGTCTTTGGAAATATTAATAATCAATATAGTTATCAAGATACTATTTTTCAATAACTGAGTGTCCACAGTGCATCAAGCACTACGCTAGTCACTGGAAGGTCAAAGATGAAAAGGCATGATCTCAACTCTCAAGACCATTTTGTGAGAAAACAGACATGCAACCAGAGGCATACAAAAATATTAATAACACGTTTCTGCATGAAATTAGATAAAGTCTGTTCAGTGATACAGCTGCATTCGTAAGAAATCTCAAGCTACCAAAATTATATCCTAGAGCATTTTTTTCAATGGGGAAAGGAGGCTTGAGGTTAGGGACCAGAATTTCAGACTTGCAGTAACGAAGTGATTTTTCTAGACAAAAATTCCACAAAAGGTGCTTGAAGTGCATACCTATGAAACCTAAACATCATTGAAATAGGTAATATATAACAATGGGTGCTAAAAGTATCAAAGAATAGTTGAGAAAATTAATATAAATGATACTGATGGTGGTAACAGGAGAAAAAAGCCTTGAAAGCTGAAATTGCATTTCAAAGCGCAAAATGGCACCAATGTGAAACTATGGTGTCAAATGCACAGAGCCATTTCGCTATAGGACACTAGTTTCTGGCTTCAGTTGGTTTCCTAAGTCTCCTGTGAACGATACAGCTCATGGAAATCTTGCCCCCTAATTAGTGAATAGTCCAACATTTGAGATATGAAGGTTGAAGCTATAAGAGAAATGCTAAAACCTGTTCCTACAAGATAGAATGGAACCACAGAGAAGGTCTCGGCTGAAAGATGAAAAAGAAAGAAGAAAGTTGACAGGAAGGGAGAGTGTGTTCTGGACAGAAGGAATAGCCTATCCAATGGCATAGCAGGATGTGTGAATGAAAGGCTCATGAACTATAGGTAATTTAGTAAGTCTTTAAGGGGGAAATGGCAAAAGGTGAAGCCATAAAGAGACTAATGTGCCCTTTGGAGGAATTAGGATATAACATTAATACAATACATCTGTGGTTCCCAACCATGCATATGCATCAGATCACTTGGGTAGAGGTTTTTGTTTTTGTTTTTTAATTTTTGTTTTTTATTTTTAAACACTCATACTGAGAGTATGACCACCGCCCCCAAATAGGCAAAATTAGCAGGACAGCCAATGGATATTCCTTTCTACTTATAAAATGTAAAAATTCCTAACAAAAATGCTATCCTCAAAGGTCTAGATAAGTGACAGTAAAAGTGACAACCCTTGAATATGAAACCCGTATTTATACACAGATGGAAATGTGACACTGGTAATGCCATTTGACTTGTGGGGTACGGGGATTTGGAGAGAAGTGGGGTGGGAAGAGCGTGGCTGCCGTGATTCACAATACTCTGACCAAACTAGTACTTGAATCCAACCCTGGGTAAAAGTGAGAGGTCAGATAAAATAAACTTCTGTAACATTATGTTTACTATTCCTAGAATGTGCCTGCCACACAGTAGGCACTGGATAAATAGTTAACTAATGAACTGAAAATGTTCCAAAGAGTTCTAAGAAAAAACACACCATGTTACAATAATATAAGCAAACAGAAGAAAAAACACACCATGTTACAATAATATAAGCAAACAGAGGACATTAGACAGTGGGGAAAAAATGTACTCTTACCACAATCACCTAAAACGATACTGTATTATGTATATTTGCATACATTCAGTTACTAGTCAATAAATGCCCAACCAGGTGCAAGTTATTGTGCATGACTTATATAAACTTAAATGATGCATACTGGAAAAATTGTAGGAAAGATGCTCATCAACCTCACCTGCTAATATTTTGTACTTTATGCCATGTCAATTTTGACTCCAATTTTCTGTGTGCAAGAGCTATCACACGGAAGCCCTGTTTAGTGAAGTCTTCCAAAACTTTTTCAAAATCAACAGGAACTTTTAAAAGAAAAAGTGAATTTCATTGTTACAATTGCTAATATGAGCTTATACAAATATCAGAATTTTATCCGAAGCGAAGTTATTTCCTTACCTGTTTCAGGTTTACAAAGACTGGCAATGACCTCAGGTGCTCCTTTCATGTAGGCATCCATTTTCTTGTCCCCCAGTACCCTTGCAACCACACTCATACGTTGCAACGCAGAAGAAAATGGGAACTGGCGAACAATTCCTATTTCATAAATAGCCTATATAGTTTCAAAAGATGCACAAAGCATTTATTATTCTTTCAGAATAAAAACAAATATATTCAGGTAACAAGTAAACATTCTTCACTTACTGGAAGTTCAAACAGCTCCTAAAAACAAAACAAGAATAAAGAAATAATATAGATTAAATCTATTAACATATTTAAGTTAGAAAAAATTTACTAAGCACCTACAAAACATTATTTAGAAAAAAGCAAGGAACTTTATTTCAAAGTCAGGCTTTAAGATTCTTTCTATACTACCTCCCATTTTTTAAAAAGTATATTCTTAAATATTTTCAAATATCCTAGTATCCTGACAATATTAAGTACTAAAATAAACTAAGGGGAATATATTTTAAAATTCTCCTAAAAATAAAGCCTTTCATATATTCTTTTTATTAAATTCTATAAATTTAGATGCTATCTAAAAGGACTAATCACAAGACATTAAGCTGCTCAGTAAACAGGAAAGAAAATTAATGGTACTAAGAATTAAATCTCAACATTTTTAAAGAATGCCTGCAATACACCAGAGGTGTAGTTTCTGATAAATGCAGTTAAAATATTCATATCTGCATACAACTTAAATAAAGCACATACAACTTCCTCTTCTAGTAACACGTCAAAATAATAATTAAATTTAAATTTAAGTAAGCATCAGCAGTTATCCAGTTTTATGTGATTTTGTACCATTTCTTGGTTTCCTGCAGGTGTAGACTCAGGAAGCAACTGTTTGGGAGGACGAACCACCGTGGGCATAATTCGATTATGAAGTGCTGTTTCTTCTTCAGTTGCTTCTTCCAGAATCTGAAAGGAAAATATTTGATGTCTTGCTTCATAAAATTCAACTCACTCATTCCATTTTAAAATGGAACATTATGACCATTTTCAGTGAATTAAAAAAAAAAAATTCTGGCCGGGCGCGGTGGCTCATGCCTGTAATCCTAGCACTCTGGGAGGCCGAGGCGGGTGGATTGCTCAAGGTCAGGAGTTCGAGACCAGCCTGAGCAAGAGCGAGACCCCGTCTCTACTAAAAAAATAGAAAGAAATGATCTGGACAACTAAAAATATATATATAAAAAATTAGCCAGGCATGGTGGTGCATGCCTGTAGTCCCAGCTACTTGGGAGGCTAAGGCAGAAGTATTGCTTGAGCCCAGGAGTTTGAGGTTGCTGTGAGCTAGGCTGACGCCACGGCACTCTAGCCCAGGCAGCAGAGCAAGACTCTGTCTCAAAAAAAAAAAAAAAAAATTCTGTCCAAGGAACAAATGAGCACTACCAGATTAGTAACGCAAGTGAAACAAAATATAAACAAAGCTGGTTAGTTAGATGCCTAGCAACCCATGGGAGAGGAGAGACAAGATATCAGAAGCAGAAGAAAGAAATAGAGACAAACTTCTCTCATTTCATTCTTACAAGCTGTTGGGTTTAGAGACTAGCTCTGCAAAAAACAGAAGGTTCTCGCAGTTCCAAAAATTTTCAGTATCATCATCCAAGGATTCCTTTCTGCTAACAGTAGAAAATTTGGAAGTATATGGAGATCAGAAATGGTTAGTAGAACCGGTGGGTTGAGAATAGGCTGAAGTAAAAAAACACAAATTTAGAGTTTCAGCTTGAACACTTCTGGTTAAGTTACTACTGTCCCTAACCCTTTGAAATTTACTTTAAAAACGTTTTTTGGGTGAAAAAAATTCAAACAAAAACCTACATTAAACACACATACAAGAGGAACAATAAATTAATTGGAAGGACCAATCAATGAGAAAATAATGGGGAGGGGAACTGTGAACAATTAGCCAATTTTATACAATTCCTAGACATATTCTTTTTTCACATGTTAACATCTCTAAAATTGGGAAGCATCTAATATTATATGATATCAATCACATCAGGTAGCAGTTGTGACTGGTTATGTGAAACCATTCCATTGATACATAAGATCTGGTAAGATCAAGCATCAAAGCATCTCAGAGACAACAAAACATGCCATTATACCAATTTACTTTATTTAACCAATTTTTTTAAAAGATCCACAAACACTGAACACTAAATCTGCTGAAAAGTTGGAGAAATGCTTTAGAGAACAAAGATAAATCAGTCAATTTTCTTTTCTCTCTATAAATGAAGTGGGGCCTCCTTGGAGGAATTAAATTTCAAGAGTATTTATTGTGGGCTTTCAGAAGATGGCAGATGGAGCACTTGTGCCATCACCCACCTCCTTCCCTTTCAAAATGTTAACAAAATACAGAGAGAGAGAGAGAGAGAGACAGAGAGAGAGAGACAGAGAGAGAGACAGAGAGAGAGAGAGACAGAGAGAGAGAGAGAGAGAGAGAGAGAGAGAGAGAGAGAGAGAGAAGAAATCCTGTAAAAGTAAACAGAAAGCAAAGCAGAGAGAGGGAATTTCTAATATGGAGATAAAGGATAAACTGAAACACAATGATTGATATAACTGTGAAGTAAACAATAGCCCAGAAAAAAACAAAAGAGGATATCAAGAAAGGTAGGAACATTTCTTATCAGCCAGAATAGGAGAGGTAAACAAAATATAAGCAAGCACTTAGAAATTAAAATTACCAATGGCAAATATAGAAGGAAGCTGTAAATAAAAACAGAGGAGGGGGAGAAAGGGGAAACAACAGAAAATAGAGAACGGGTACAAAGGAACACTGAAGACACATGACTACTTTATACTTTTTGCCTATGACACTCAAGACATTCTTACTGACTTCTGGCCTACTGCCCCAAATTTCTGACCCCTGCTTTATCTTATAAACATAACAAGAGGCCTAAGCTGGTCAGCCTCTATTAAGTGTCTAAATGAGTTAATTTACAGATAATTTTTGGCTGGGCGCGGTGGCTCACACCTGTAATCCTAGCACTCTGGGAGGCCAAGGCAGGAGGATTCCTTGAGCTCAGGAGTTCGAGACCAGCCTGAGCCAAGAGAGAGACCCTGTCTATACTAAAAATAGAAAAAATTAGCCAGGTGTGGTGGTGCACACCTATAGTCCCAGCTTCTAGGGAGGCTGAGGCAGGAGGATTGCTTGAGCCCAGGAGTTAGAGGTTGCTGTGAGCTAGGCTAAGGCCACAGCACTCTAGCCCTGGTGACAGAGCAAAACCCTGTCTCAAAAAAAAAAAAAAAAAAAATTTTAACAGGCACATTTTACACAATTTTTTAAATTTTCCAGCAATATATCTTTAAGAAATTACAGTTAGTTCCTTTTACGGTAAAGTTATTCATACTTTAAAATACTGAACTTACCCATCCAATCGCTTCAAACATTTTCAAATCAAGTGGATCACCAGAAAGCACTCCTCCAATCTTTGTAAGTGAATGACAAGTAGCCATACAGGCAACAAACTGGGATTTTACCAACATCTCACTGCAAACATTTTCTTCTGGTAAAAGAAATCTAAACAGAAAATACATTGAATTAGTTTCATATCCTAAAGATGATATTCTAAAAGGCCTTTTCAGGTTTTGTAATTAAAAGAAAAAAAAAAAACATTTAAATCCAAAACTGAGCTCATAAGTAAAGGACATTTTCAAGTGCCAGAAATAAGAGAAAGGAAAACCAGAGGGATGTGGACTCGAGCAGATGCTATGGCTGCGGGGGGTGGGGGGGGCGGGCAAGCGGCACCGCAATACCCCAAGGAGTTAGGGGTTAGGGTTTAATGCTCACGAAGGAGCAGGAAACAATGTCCTGGCTCCATACAAAGCTGAAGAGTGGGTACTGAGAAAATCCCTCTGACCCAAGAAAGCCAGTGCTCTTGAAGAACTATACACCCTTGGGAAAAGGGTAGACTAGAAAAAATTTACCCCAGACTCAAATGCGTAGTTAGAATAAGCCTGTCTCTTTTCTCTCACTCAAAGTTCAAGAAAACTGCTAGTATCTACATATTATTTACTATGTACCAGGCATTATTCTAAGAACTTCTACATGTATTGACTCATTACATCTCATACCATAGGAAGGTGTTTCATTATCCCATCATAGATGAGAAAACTGAAACAGGGTGGGGCTAAGTAAGTTGTCCAAGGTTACACAGCCCCTAAGTAGCAGAGCAAGGATGAAACACAGGAGTCTGGTTTGAAGGCCTCTGAACCACTAAACTACACAGAATGAGTTGTGAATTTGAATATACGCTACTGCCTGGTTCAGAAACCCACAAATTATAGAGCAACATAAGTGTGTCTGGCACCACCGATACCACTGGTACGCTTAGCCAAGTAAAGTTAAAACTTCTCTAGAAGGAAGCTCCCCATAACACAGCCACAAAGGAGTCTCAAAGAAAAATCCTGCTAAGGATGAGTCCATAATTTAAACACACTAGGAAACAATTCACCAGGAGAGTCAACAGACATAACAAAGACACAATCAGAATGCCACAAATCTGAGATAATAGAAGGCCAATTTCAAAGAATGCAAAAAAGGGCATTTTTGAGTTAGACTTAGAAAAAGAGTAAGACAATCAGAGAGTGGAGGTGGGGGCAGATTTGGAAAGAACCAAGTGCATTTTCTTGTCCAAACATGGTTAGGATTTTCAGACGGAAAAAATAACAAAGCATGAGTGAAAGACCACAACGGAAGAAAAAGAGGCTGAAAATTTTCCAGAATTTATGAAAAACATGAATCCATGGAATCAAGAAGCAAAACACATAAAAAGATCACAGTGAAACTGTAAAAATCAAGGATAAAGAAATATTTATAAAGCAACCAGAGAGAAAAGAGATCACTAAAGAGACTATGATTTCTCAACAGAAATAACAAAAAACATCAGGAGAAAAGGAATAACATCTTCAAAGTGCTGAGAGAACACAACTATCAACTGAGACGTCTGTACAGTTACACCATCACTCAAGAGTGACAGTGAAATAAAACTAATAAATGTAGTTACAGAAGACGGCAATTTAATGCAGAGGAATGGGATATAAGAAGCAACGGTTAAGATATTTGTACACCTAGGTAAATCTAAGCATGTAGACTACTATAAGTACAAAATCGTAATCATAAATAATACATACATACATAAGGAGGAGGTGGGAGGGGAAAAAGAAA
The DNA here is from genome assembly GCA_004363605.1 of Indri indri. NCBI lineage: Eukaryota > Metazoa > Chordata > Mammalia > Primates > Indriidae > Indri > Indri indri. The sequence goes on from RJWJ010032672.1 coordinate 18,382, forward strand.
ATAAAAAACAAATACAAAAGAAGA
>RJWJ010032673.1:0-18391 GCA_004363605.1 Indri indri
ATCCTACAGCCTCAGCCTCCCAAGTAGCTGGGACTACAGGCATGTGCCACCATGCCCGGCTAATTTTTTCTATATATTTTTAGTTGGCCAATGAATTTCTTTCCAATTTTAGTAGAGGTGGGGTCTCGCTCTTGCTTAGGCTGGTTTCGAACTCCTGAGCTCAAACAATCCGCCCACCTCGGCCTCCCAGAGTGCTAGGATTACAGGCATGAGCCACTGCGCCCGGCCTTTAACTCATTGCTTTTTATTTTTGTGTATCTGCTATAGATTTTTTGATTTGAGGTTACCATGAGACTTGCACGTTATTTGGAATTCTTCTGTCAGGAAGTTTTTCATACCTTTCCTCCTCACTCCTTTCCTTTTTTTGTCCTTCATTCTTGCTTTCCTTCTTCTCTTTCTTCCTTATTTATTTAATCTTTTTTTATATCAGTATGGACACATAGTCATTTATTTCATATTCTTGGTTATAATCCAATACTATTATCGTTTATTTTGTTACTCACATCATTCCAGCTTGGACCATTGGGAGTTCTTCCAGGTTGGTTCCTAGTCACATTATCCCATACTGTTTTTTCTTTTAAAGCACTTTCTTACTTTCTGTCTCTTCAAGATACTGTAGACTCATCTTTTTTTTTTTTTATCTTCAGCCCTAGGATTAGCCATTTACTCAAGAATATCTGGGTCCTTTTACTGAGGATGGTATTTAGAAACCAATTTCTGATGGCTACATGTGCTCATGGATACTGGGATGTCATTGCTTTTGGGTCATCTCAACAGACAGAGCTTGGAAATGTATATATGAAAATAAACTTAGGTATACACACATGTCTTTTTATGTATCCAAACAGACATGTTTAAATGTACATAGGTTTATACTTACGTTCCAAATTCAAATTCAGCACCACAGAGTTCATTCTGGCAATCTTCTTCTGTTTATTTGTAACAACTTTCATGTACAGCAAAAGACTGGGCTCTAATTACCTGCAATTTATGTATTAACATGTAAATAGTTTCAGAATTTCTAAGTTATACCCTTGTGAGAAGAAAGCTTACCAACTAGAGCACAGCATTTGTGCTCTATAGTTATTGAGTCCTAACAATACCCAGTCAAAATGCTGTTTTCTGAAATTACTTAGCTCAGGACATTTTATATCCACCCTTTTCAACATGGTTGTGTCAAATATTGTAATACAGTTTGATCCCTTTATCACTGTCTACATTTCACCTGAATTGTTCCTACATTTTTGTTGATTTTTAAAATTTATGTAGAGTGTAGTTCAATTTTGTGGTGTACAGTTTCATGAGCTTTGACAACTGTCTAGGGTCACTTCCACAGTACCATACAGAACTGTTTTATCACCCCTAACATTCTTTCATGCTGCCCCTTTATAATCAACTTCATCCCAATTCCCATCTTTTGGCAACCACTGATCATGTTACATCATTTTAATTTTGCTTTTCTACAATGTCATATGATTAAATTCATATAATATACTGAATAGCCTTCTGGACCTGATTTTCTTTACTTATAGAAATGCATTTAAGATTCATCTTTGTTTAGGGTGAATCAATATCTTTTCCTTTTTATAGACATGTGGTATTCTATTGCATCAATGCAATGTAGTGTATCCATTCACATGTTGAAAGACATCTGGTTTATGTTCAGCTTCTGGCAATTATGAAGGAAGTGGATATAAACATCCACAAACAGGTTTTACTTTAAATGTTAGTTTTCTATCTGCTGCAGTAAATATTTAAAACCGAGGTAGCTGGGTCATATAATAAGTGTATTTTTACCTAATTTTTCTAGGAGAGAGTTAACTTGGCTGAACTAAAACTTCAATCTCTATCTCCCTTGCAGTGGGCACAGCTAAAATCTTGATTTGTTCTTACATACATATATATCATATATTTATTATATAAAAATATGTCTTTCTATTTAACTGTATACACACACACAGACATTTTGTCAGCGTGTTAGTTCACCAAACAACTCAAACATTCTGAAAGCCAGAATCTTAGTTTCATTCCTTTTTTTAATTTTATATTTATTTAATTATGTAGTATGTATACTTTTATAACTGATCTATTTTAGGCAACATCATATTTGTGATACTCATCCATACCATTGCATATAACTACACTTTGTTCTCTTTAAAATAAATTACTTATTTTTACATTGTGGTAAAATATATGTAAAATTTACTGTTTTAACTATTTTTAAATGTACAGTTTAGTGGCCTTAAGTACATTCACATAATTTTAAGGTATATAAACTTATGTATATAGAGAGATAGTGATTGCACAACAATGTGAAAATGCTTAAGGCCACTAGACTGTATACCTAAAATGGTTAAAAATGGTGTGTGTGTGTATAAAATGATTGCATATGTATTTTTATATATGCATCCACCATATTTATCCATAAACAGCATTATACATCTTAAAATTATAAACTTCTATTTGTAAATTATCTTATTAAAAGTGGAAAAAAAATTCCATAAAATAAAAACTGTTAATAAAGATGTAGAGAAATTGAAAAGCTTATGCACTGTGGGTGGGAGTGTAAAATGGTATACAGTCTATGGAAAACAGTATAGCAGTTTCTTTATAAAATACAATTTTCTTATAATCCAACAATGCTACTTTTTAATACATATCTAAAATATTTAAAAGTGAAGCTTGGGAGAGATTTTAACACACCTATTAGCCAAATGTGGAAGTAAGTCAAGTATCCATTGAAGGATAAATGGATAAACAACCTGTAGTAAATAAATACAATAGAATATAATTCATCTTTTAAAAAGAAGGAAATTCTGACACAAGCTGCAACATGTTTAACCCTTAAGGATATAATGTCAAGCAAAATAAACCAGTCACAAAAGAACAAATAATTCCACTTATATGAGGCACCTAAAGTAGTGAAATTTATAGAGACAGAAAGTATAATGGTGGAAAAGGGGAGTTATTGTTTAATGGATATGGAGTTTTACTTGTGCAAGCCAAAAGAATGTTCCCAAGAGAGATGGTGGTCATGGCTGTAGAACAATGTGAATGTACTTAATACCACAAAAATGTACACTTAATATTGATAAAATTAAAAAATTATATAGTATATACATTATTCCACAATTTGAAAAAGGGAAATTGTCAGGCTTAGGCATAAAAATATAACAGGAAAATAGTGCAGGTCTAAAAATAGGAAGTCATTAAACTCATCATGTTATAAGAATCAAATCAGTCCTTCAATTATGTTTCAAAATATATATCACTTATGGATGGATGATTTATTCCAACACAAATGATATTATAAAAACACAAAATAAAACATGAGAATTTCATGCAAATAATTTGGAAGACCAATACTGTTTAAATATACAATAAAGCATTATAGTCATTTAGGATAAGAATGGCACATTTGAATGTATTATTTTTTCAGAGAGCTTAAACAGAAAGAAAGTCAAAATTAACTAGTGACTAGATAATAAATTAAAATTAAATTTGTAAGGGGATAATTCATTTTAAGTAATTCTCTAACAGAGGAAACCCAATGAAATATTCAAAATTAATTGAAATGGAAATAAATATTGACTAAAACTAAAAATTTCAAACCCACTAATAATTTGAAAACCGTGATTAGATAGAGGTTTAAATGATGGTGAGCATTGTAGAGGGGAAGGGCATGCCTCTAACCCTCGCCTGGGTGAGGTAAAGACATAAAATGTAACCAAAATGTTTGTACCCTCATAATACAGTGAAATAAAAAAAATAAACAAAAACAAACAAAAAAACAAAAAATAAATGTCTATTTTGTTAATTTTACCCAATGAATAGGCAGTAAAGATTTTCATGACATATTTGTGAGAGTGTCAATTGAAAGAATTTTAAAGCTTTGGAAATGGCAAAAATCTCCTGGATAAGATTCTGCTATTTAGAGAAACTGGAATCTGAGAAAGCTCATTTGCTCTAAGGAGCAGAGTCCAGAGAAATGAGGACTGTCATGCACATCTAGGTGTGACTCCATCCCCCAAACTTTCAGTGCTATTACCACCACCTTCCCCACATCTTCTCCATGTAGCCCCCATGGCAACAGGGGGAATTCTGTTTAAATACTCCCCAAAAGGATCTTATTATTAAACTCTCTTTCCTCTTGGACTCTCAATGGTTCATCCAGGTGTGTTCACACATACCAGACCTCCAGGGTCTGAGACTTCAGACTTTAGATCCCAGCCCAGGCGACATACTGTTATCCTGAGTACATATTTAACTTATCTCTGTGGACAAGGGACAGTACTTACGCTTCCAAGGTGAAACCATAGGAGAATCCAACCCATATATGACCCCACTTTCACATCTGGATAACCAATACCAGAGTCCACATAAAAGCATTCACAGTTATCTGTGTATCTCACTGCATCCCCTGTGGACCAGTATCCTTACTGGAGAAGACAAGAATAAATGTGCACCCAGACATTGGTTCTCCAAGTGTCTTCCCTGGACAAGCAGCATTAAGAACACCTGAGAACTTGTAAGAAAGGCATATTCTTTGGCCACAGACCAGAAACACTGCATCAGTTACTTGGAGGAGGAGCCCAGCAATCCATGATATTATAAGCCCTCCAGGCAACTCAGATGTCTGCTAAATTTAACACCTTCAGCAGTACCTAAGTTAGAGTTTATACTTGAGTTAACAGATAAATTATGCTAGGAGTACACCACAAGCATGTGGTGATATTAGAGTTGTGAAGAAAACTTTTATAAATAAAAATAAATATGACTGAAAACAGCCTTAATTGGCTTCTTATTTTACCTATGTCACCTCCCCCTCTCTGCCCTACTTGTGCTTCCTGGGATCACCTCCACAATGAACCACTAATACTCATGTCTTATGTCAGAATGATCCAATTTAAAACAAATTGTAGTTTATTTAACATTTCACCAAATATAAAAGGCATAAAGTAAAAGAATCAATTTTGCATTTGATGATGAGGTTGAATATAACATTCTACTATCATATTGTGTTTGACAATTTTCATCATAGAGTTATAACTAACAAGCAAATGATTAAACAGTGCTTTAAGCACCCCTCCAAAGATAAGCACACCATTTGCATACACGATTAAATCCCTGTGCATCAGGGATGAGTATATTCTAAATTTGAGAGATATTTATTTATTTTTGGGGGGATGGGGCCTTACCGTGTGTCCCTAGCTGGAGTGCAGTGGCTATTCACAATCAGCACAATCACAGTGCACATCAGCCTCTAATTCCTGGATTCCAATAACCCCCCCATTTCAGCTTCCTGAGCAGCTGGGATTACAGGCACAAACCACCACACCTGGCTCTGAGGGTTTTTTAATAACACCCCGTGCAAGCTCACAAGGTAATAACACCCTGTGCAAAGTGCACAAGGTAATAACACCCTGTGCAAAGTGCACGAGGTGTTACAAGTGTCAGATCTTGTAAAACAGTTGAAGTAACAACAGCCATCACCATGGCTGTCCTCATGTGTTCTCCTATGCTTCAGAATATCTGTTTTTGCACAGGGTAGCCATAGGATAGAATTCTGATCAATGTGATGGAGAAACAAGTGCCTGGGAAAATGGCCTTCTCTGAATTAAAAAGCAATGGCTTCCCATCTAATTCCCTATGTCCTATCAGTTTCATATCTTCTCCTTGTTGCTGTTTGGAATGTGGATTGATGCCCGGAGGTGGGGCAGCCAGCTAGCAGCCCACAAGGAGTAAAGGTGAGCAAAGAGCCTAAGTATAGACGATATCAGAGAGAGTAAATGGAAACAAACTAGTACCTCATAAGGTCACTACACGGTTTCATCAGTTTTGTCCTTCTACCTATCCATCATGTACATGACAAAAACACACGCATTATAGTTTGATACTATACAGCAGTCTTTTCTTAGCATAGCTGAATACAAACTACTAGCTGCAGAATGGGATGTAATATTTCATTTCAATTGCACCGATGTTAAATGTATGAGCATAATCTAATACCCAACTTCACTGTATTTATTTTCACAATTGACACTTCAATTTCCACTCTACACAGGCTGGGTAGAAAGAGAGCACGGGCTGTGAAAGAACCTGGAGACTTCTAGACTAAAAGCTGGGTGGAACTTTTGAGGTTGAAACACTCACTGCATCTGAATGACCAACTGCTGGCTCACCTTTCCCCATGTCTCTCACAGCCAGAACCACATGACAAGACTGACCAATGGGCTGAGTGAAAGTGAAGGTGGTCCCTGCCCCTGTGGGTCAGCTTCCATGGAAGGACTCCCACTCACAGTTGATGTAACCTAAATTGGGGTTATACTTTATGTTCTCTCCCTGAGATGCTGGGGCTGTGGGTCACCACAGCACACACCCTGCTGATTCTGCCTAGCGCAGTCTCCCAAAGGCATCTTCACCGCAAACACCTAGATTGACAACCAGACATTTAACCCTGTCTCCTTCCAACTGCCACTTGCCCAGGCCTGGAAAAGTACAACGATCTCTTTCTCCACACAGTAGCTGCTCTGCACCACAGCCCAGTCATTCCTCTATATTTTAGAGACAGAATCCCCTCCCCTGATGCTCAGACACTGGCTGCATTCCCCAAGTCCCCATCTCATCCCCATCACATTTGTCTGTAAAGTGACACCGCCTGTAGCTACTCTAGGACCTCAGAGTCCTTAAAGTCAGCATATTTCCAGTATTCTCTCCACATTTTGAAACTGTTTTCCATATTTTCTTTCAGCAGGTCCCATCAGCCTAAGAAGGATCCCATCATCATATCTAATCTGTCTCCGCATCTGCCGCAGTGCTGACTGCCTGGCCGAATGCTCTGGACCATGGGACTACTTTCCTCTTATCTGAATTAAGTGGTCAGGCTTTTGTATTTAAAACTTGTAAAGGGACTCAAATGCTCCATTCAAAAACTATCTCTCGCTGCATTACAAAAATTCCAAACTGCTCCTCAGAACCAATGGACCTGTGAGAGGCAGCGCAGGGTGGGGAGAGCAGTGAGAAAGCTGCAGCCACGCACGACACAGGCAGAGGAGGAGGAGGGCTGCGACGCACGGGCAGCTGGGGATGAAAGTTAAGAGCAAGTGAGGAACAGGAGATCATTAGGATGTAAAACAAGAATTTCTTTTCCAAAAGTCAGAGAGTCAGTTGTGCAGCCTGCAAGGAACTCTCCCTGCATGCAGAATTAATTTTGCCTCACCTTGGATGTTTCGTTATCTTATCCAGAGCTACAAACTCACTCTAATAGAAATATTTCACTCCTGCTAGAGAGAAAAAATGGCGGATTAGGGGTGACCTCCCAGCTCTCCGCTCCCAGAGCAGGAGGTGAAGAACGCGGGCAACCACACATGAGTGAATCGCTCTCCCACAGGATCAGCTTCCTGAATCTGCAGAGAAGCAGTGAAGGACAAGCAGCGCTGGGGGAAAAAAAGGTGAATCGGAGAATCGGCTGCAAAATCCGGAGAGTGCAGGATGTACAGTGGGGAGTGGAGCGTAGGACGGCTGCGCCCGTTGGCCCGCTGGCCGGGGCAGTGTGATCCGACCCACAGGAGGACGACTCTTCCTCCGCCGACCTCCACACCTACGCCCCAGGGAAGCTCCTGAAGTCAGTGCATAGTGGCAGCACCAGCTGACAGGCTGTGTGGAGTAGAGACAGGAGCGGGAAACATTTTGAACTCTCCTGTGCACTGTGCTAGCTCTGCTTTCGGTGGGGGAGGGACTGGTCCGAGCGGACACTTCCCAGTTTGGACACTTCGCGATCCCACAGGAGAGAGCTTAGAGTCAAGCTTCTCGCTTCAGGGGACCACCGGGACCAGATCAGGGGAGGTGAACACCATAAAGGAGGCTCTGCCCTCGGAAACCACCAAAGATTTGGGCAATGCAGGGTGGGACAGAGTACAGATCCCTCCTACTGATCAGTCACCAGTCAGTGTGTTAGGGAAGCAGTGGGCTCAGCGGGCAGCTCCTGGAGACAGCGGTGACAATCCCAGCTCCTGACGCCTGCCTGCGCAGTGGCCTCCAGCGCTGACTCTCAGTGGGAGGGCAGCCACCATTTTGGGAGTCCATAGCCTAAAATTACTGGGTCCTGTTGCCCAGGCAATGGTCTCAGGCATTGTCCCTGCCTCTGCCTGGCAAAGCTGGGCCTGCCCTTCGAGGAGGAGAGTAATGAGAGAAGCCACTTTCTCTCCCAACCCTGTGGACAGTCTTTCCGAGCCAGCGGCTCAAGCTCCGCCTTTGAAAGGGAGAGAGGTCACTTTCTTGGCTGACTTGCCAGGTGGTCTCGGGCGGCCCCCATTCCACCCAGCCACCAGTGCTTTGTGCCAAAAAGAAGGAGCACTTTTCGAGCCGTGACCTGGAGCGACGTAACCACCCCCACTCCCAGGTGACTTGGGTCCCCCCAACGCTTTGTGCCAAAGGGACTGACTCTGCCACTGAATGGAATAGTGAAAGGGGTCACTTTTTTTTTTCCCGAGACCCACGACTGCTGTCCCCCCTCTGTTGCATCTCCATGGCTGGGCTACTTTGCACCAAAGAGACAGCTCACACCCCTAAGAGTGTGTTATTACCAAGGAGGCCACTTTTCAAGCTGAGACGTGCAGTCCCCTGTTCGCTGCGACATGGTAGCCAGTGCCGCCTGTCAAACAGACAGACTCCACAACGGGAAGGGCCGAGTAGTGAAGGAGGCTGTTTTCCCAGCTGGGACCTGTGGCTGCCTCTTTGCTGTGACTTGGTAGCCAGTGCCTCCTGCCAAAGAAATGGTCCCCCACCCTTGGAAGTGCAGAGTGGCAAGGGAAGCTGCTTTCTGGGCCGAGACCCGCAGCGGTTGTGGACGGCCCTTGGCTGTGATCAGGCCACTGGTATTTCATACCAAAGGGACTGACCCCACATCTGCAGGGGAGGAGTAGCGGGGCAGGCTGCTTCTGGTCTGGGTCCCTCAGTGGCCTTGGGCAGGGCTTCTCCAGCAGCCCTGAAGTGTGCACTTCCTATCAACTAGAGAAACCCCACACTTGGAGGGGTGGAATAACGAGGGTAGCCACTTCCTGAGCTGAGATGCCTGGTAGCCCCAGGAAGTGCCCTTCCCCCAGTCCAGTGGGTTATCTTCCCCTCTGGCAGGGCAAAGCCCGCCCTTGGAGGAGGGGAGAAAGAAGAGAAGATGTTTTCCAGCTTGGGTCTTGCAGCAGTCTCAGTCAACATACCTCCTACAGCCCTCCAGGACAGACTCCTCCCTTGAGGGAAGGGATGAAGGAGAAAAGTCATTTTCCCCATATGACTAGCTTGAATCTGTGTGACCTTGGATCTAAGCAAAAGGGGGCAGTTTGTTGACTTGGTACAGCTGATTGGTTTTGATCATCCGATAAGACCATAACACAAGGGCTTGCCCTTGGTGCCCAGGCTGTTGTCACCTTAGGGGCTTGTGGACTGGGAAGGAAAATCTCCACCAGAGTCCTTAGAAATTGCACCAATGGACACACCCATCAGAAGCTGCTCGCAAGAGTGGCAAAAGAGCCCTGAATAACATATTAGCAGCTCTCTCCTAGCTGCGGATCAAGCAACCTCTGAAGTATACTCTTAGGCTCGCTGATTCCTGTTGCTCTTCTCACCCCACTTAAACTGGTAACAGGGCTCAAGTAACCCTTGGGAGTGGCATGATGTTCCCCAAAGATTGAGGCACCCGTATGTCCCATTTGGGGGTTTAGAGCTCCATACAAAGTATTGGAATACCTTGATAACCAACTCCTCCATGCAAAATACAAGCAACGAAGGAGAGAGTAACCTCATAGCCCAACACAGTGTCTTCCACCTCAAACAAGTGGTCAATAGCGGAGTCACACACACAAAAGTAATCCAACTCCTGGGAATCTAAGCAAGGGAAAGAAACTCACTAATCTCCGTAGGCAGAAGGTGAAGACAACAGGCCAGGGATAACCCAACAGGCTAAGACTCCACTGAGACAATACAGGACCAGAGCACATCTCCTCCACTCTGCCAAGGAATATCCCTTTAGAGTCCCCAAATTAAGTCCATAAACCAGTTCCAGCACCCCCAGTCCTTGAAAAAGTAGCCTGATGAGAAAGAATCAACAAAAGAAAACAGGAAACATGAAAGATCTGAGAGAAAAGTCACCTCCAAAAGAAAATATTCAATCTCCATCAATTGATACCAATGTACATGATATGATTAAACTGACAGAGTAAGAATTCTGAATATTGATTGTAAGGAAACTCAATGGAATTGAAGAGAAAATAGAATCCCAACATAAAGAAACCACAAGAACAATTCAGGAAATGAATGAAAAATTCTCCAAAGAAATTGAAATACTACAGAAAAACCAAACAGAAACCTCGGCAATGAAGAAGGAATTCAAGGAACTTCAAAACATTGGAAAGCCTCAAGAAAAGAATAGAACATGCAGAGGAAAGAATCTCAGAGCGTGAAGATAACGCCTACGTGCTAAACAAATTGGATGAAGAAAAAGAACTCAGAAACAAGAGAGAAGACCAAAACTTACAAGAAATGTGGGATTATGTAAAGAAACCGAGTCTTAGAATCATTATTCTTCCAGAGGGAGAAGAAGATGCACAAGGGCTGGAAAACTTATATCATGGAATACTGGAGGAAAATATGCCAGGCCTGGCCAGAAATCTTGATATCCAGATACAAGAAGCACACAGAACTCCTGGGAGACTCAAGGTGAAAAGGCAATCACCACATCACGTGTTACTAGGCTGACCAAAGTAAACATGAAAGAAGCAATTCTCCAAGCAGTGAGATGAAAGCAACAGATAAACTACAAAGGAAAGCCGATCAGACTAACTGCTGATTTCTCAACTGAAACCTTATAAGCCACAAAGGATTGGGTCACTGTCCTTAATCTACTAAAACATAATAATGCCCAACCCAGAGGTCTTTATCCAGTAAAATTAAGGTTCATCTATGAGGGAATAATAAAGTCCTTCCCAGACAAGCAATCACTGATGGAATTTACAAAGACCAGACAGCCCTACAGGAAGTACTCATACCTACATTACACACTGAACAGCACAATAGTCACCCTTCAAAGTAAAATCATTCAAGAGTTAAAGCATAGAATGTGGACTTCATGATGGCACAAGGAGCAAAACAAAACAACAGGATTTCACCCAACAATATGAATGGAGATCTACCTCAAATCTCAATCCTCTCAATAAATGTGAATGGTTTAAACTGTCCTCTGAAGAGACACAGACTGGCAGAGTGTATAAAAATCCACAAGCCTAGCATCTGCTGTCTACAGGAAACACGTCTAACCCACAAAGATTCTTTCAGACTAAAGGTCAAGGGATTGAAAACTATTATCCAGGCAAATGGAAGTCAAAAGAAAGCAGGGGTAGCTATACTATTTTCGGATAACATAAGCTTTAAAATAGCAAAAGTGAAAAAGGACAAAAATGGCCACTATATAATGGTGAAAGGGAAGATCTAACAAGAAGAATTAACAATTATTAATATTTATGCACCCAATGCAGGAGCACCCAGTTACATAAAGCAAACCTTGTCTGATCAAAATAGCATGATAAACAACAATGCCATAGTAACAGGGGACTTCAACATTCCACTGAATGAACTGGACAGATCTTCCAAACAGAAAATAAGTAAAGAAATAATGGATTTAAACAGAGCTCTAGAACAAAAGGGTCTGACAGATCTCTACAGAACATTCCACCCAAATAAAGCCGAAATTACATTCTTCTCATCAGCCCATGGAACTTTCTCCAAAATTAATCACATACTAGAACACAAATCAGGCCTCAACAAATTCAGAAAAATAGAAACTATGCTGTGTACTTTCTCAGACCATAGTGGTATAAAATTAGAGTTCAATACCAACAGAAATACTCACCACCTCAAGAAGTCATGGAAATTAAACAATCTATTGTTGACTAATTATTGGGTCAAGGAGGAAATACAGAGGGAAATCAAGAACTTCTTTGAAATAAATGATAATGGAGAAACAAGTTATCAAAACCTGTAGGATACAGCAAAAGCATACCCGAGAAGAAAACTAATAGCAATAAATACTCACATTCAAAACACAGAAAGTTTAGAAATCAACAACCTAATCAATAGATTCAAGCAATTGGAAAAGGAAGAGCAAACCAATTCCAACCTAGTAGAAGCAAAGAAATAACTAACATAAAAGCAGAACTAAATGAAATTGAGAACAAGAGAATTATATTGAAGATCAACAAAACCAAAACTGGTTTTTTGAAAAGATAAACAAAATTGACAGCCCTCTTGCTAGATTGACTAGAATCCAAAGGGAAAGGACTCTAATAAACTCAATAAAAAATGAAAAAGTAGAGGTCGCAACAGACACCACAGAAATACAAATCATTATTTTTGATTACTATAAAAACCTATATACCCAAAAACTACATAATAAGGAGGAAATGGACAAATTCCCAGAAACATACAACCTCCCTAAGTTCACCCAAGAGGTAACAGAATATCTGAATAGACCAATCTCAAGCTGAGAAATTGGAGCAGCAATTAAAAACCTCCCAAAACGTAAAAGTCCCAGACCAGATGGCTACACTTCAGAGTTTTACCAAATATTCAAAGAAGAACTCATGCTTATACTACAGAAATTATTCCACAATATTTAGAAAGATGATATCCTTCCTAATTCATTCTACGAAGCCAATATCACCTTGATACCAAAGCCAGGAAGGGACACAACAAAAAAAGAAAACTTCAGACCAATACCCCTCATGAATATAGATGAAAAAATCCTCAACAAATAGCAAATAGAATTCAGCAGCACATCAAAAAAAAAAAAAAAATTCACCATGACCAGGTGGGCTTTATTCCAGGGATGCAAGGCTGGTTCAACATACACAAACCTATAAATGCAATTCACCACATAAATAAAAGCAAGAACAAAGACCATATGATTCTCTCAATAGATGCAGAAAAAGCATCTGACAAAGTACAACACCCCTTTATGATAAAAACTCTCAACAAAATAGGCATAGATGGCTCATTCCTTAAAATTTTCAAGTCCATTTATGACAAACCCACTGCCAGTATCATACTGAATGGGGAAAAATTGAAACCATTCACACTTAGAATCAGAACAAGACAACGTTGCCCTCTATCCCCACTTCTATTCAACCTAGTGCTCGAAATCCTCACTGCAGCAATTAGGCAAGAGAGGGGTATTAAGGGCTTCCAAATGGGGCAGATGATATCAAACTCTCACTCTTTGCTGATGATATGATATTATATCTAGAAAACCCCAAGTATTCATCCAAGAGACTCCTAGAATTGATAAATGAATTCAGTAAAGTCTCAGGATACAAAATCAATATACACCAATCTGAGGAATTCATATATGCCAATAACAGTCAAGCCAAAATTCAAATAAAAAACCCAATACCTTCTACAATACCCTCAAAGAAAATTAAATATCTAGGAATATATTTCACAAAAGCTGTGAGAGACATATACAGGGAGAACTATGAAACACCAAGAAAAGAAACTGTAGAAGATGTAAACAGATGGAAAAAACTGCCCTGCTCATGGATTGGCAGAATCAGTATCGTTAAAATGTCCATGCTACCTAAAGTGATCTACATGATTAATGCAATCCCTGTAAAAGTCCCATCATCATTCTTTACAGATCTAGAAAAAAATAATTCTATATTTTGTATGGAACCAGAAAAGACCTTGTACAGTCAAAGCAATCTTAAGTAAAAAGAACAAACTGTGAGGTATCAGTCTACCAGACTTCGAGCTGTACTACAAGCCTATAATAACTAAAACATCATGGTACTGGCACAAGAACAGAGACATAGACCTCTGGAACAGAACTGAGAATCCAGAGGTGAGGCCATCTACATATGGTAATCTAATTTTGATGAACCAGACAAAAATGTACACTGGGGAAAAGAATCTCTTTTCAATAAATGGTGCTGGGAAAACTGGATAGCTACATGTAGAAGAATGAAACTGGATCCCCACCTCTCACCTCTCACCCCTCACAAAAATCAATTCAAGATGGACAACAGACTTAAACCTAAGGCATGAAACCTTAAGAATTCTAAAAGAAGATGTTGGGAAGACCCTTTCAGACATTGGCCTAAGCAAGGAATTCATAAAGAAGATACCCAAAGCAATCACTGCAGCAACAAAAATAAACAAATGGGATCTGCTCAAATTAAAAAGCTTTTGCATGGCCAAGGAAATTATCATTAGAGCGAATAGACAGCCTATAGAATGGGAGACGATATTTGCTCTCTACACATCCTATAAAGGGCTGATAACAAGAATCTATCTAGAACTCAAAAAAATCAACAAGAAAAAAATCAAACAACCTCATCAATAAATGGGCAAAGGAAATAAACAGAAACTTTTCAAAAGAAGACGGAATAATAGCCAGAAAACACATAAAAAAATGCTCAACATCTCTAATCATTAGAGAAATGCAAATCAAAACCACAATGAGGTATCACCTAACCCCAGTGAGATTGACCTCTATCAAAAAATCCCAAAACAACAAATACAAGCGACGATGTGGAGAGACAGGAATACTCTTACACTGCTGGTGGGACTGCAAATTAGTGCAACCTCTGTGGAAAAGAATTTGGAGATACCTCAAAGTGCTAAAAATAGAAATAGCATTCTATCCAGCAATAGCACTATTAGGCATCTACCCAAAAGAGCAAAAGATATGCTATAATGGAGACATCTGCACCCAAATGTTTATGGCAGCACAATTCACTATTGCAAAGATGTGGAAACAACCCAAGTGCCCATCAATTCATGAGTGGATTATGAAAATTTGGTATATGCATACAATGGAATATTACTCAATCATAAGAAATGACAGTGATCTAGCACCTCTTATATTTTCCCGGATTGAACTTAAGCCCATTATCCAAAGTGAGGTATCACAAGATCGGAAGAATGGGCTCCACTTGCACTCGCCATCAAATTGGTACTAACTGATGAACCCTAGGGTGCTCACATGGCAGAAATACTCTCCAGGGATTAGGGGCATGGGAGGGTATACCTGCAACTGAAGGACACGGGGAGCATTGTAGAGGTGAAGGGCAAGCCTCTAACCCTCGCTTGGGGGAGGCAAAGACATGAAATGTAACCATAATGTTTGTACCCTCATAATACCCTGAAATAAAAAATAAATAAATGAAAGGTAATTACCAAATATAGGAAAAAAGAAATATTTTACTCTTAATTTTACAGCATATATTACACACTCTGCTCTATGCTATGTATTCGTTCACTTCATATAAATGTCAAAACAACCCCTTGCCTTCCAAGGCCTCCCCACTTTTCATTCGAACAAACTGTGCAAGTACAGTCCAAACAGGTGATGGTACTTATAAAAAGGGAAAAGGAAAACTTTTAAGTGGCTTAAATAGTGTTCTTTAATTGAGAAGAAAAAATGAAATGTACCAATTAAATTAAATGTAACTTAATACACTCACTGTCAAATTTCGTCTTTAAATTAATGTCTGAATATCATTAAATGTTATAAAAGCATTATTAAAATCCATGAGCAGGCTATAGAGACAATACTTTATGAGTGCCGGAACAAGTAAATCATGACACTCCTTGCAATGAGTAACAGGCAAAAAACACACAGACAATACTTGCTGTAGGAGATTCTGGACAAGGAGCCATGACATTTTTGAGAAATGAATTCAGTGTAGAGAAAATATATTTCTTTCAGAATCTGTGAGGTTCCTAGTTTGCTAGCATACCATCAACTCTTTTAAAACTATATGGTTTTTTTCTGCATTTTCATTTTCCTCCCTTTTTTCCATATAGGTATTCTCTCTCCCTCTACCTCTCCATTTTTCTCTCTCTCACACACACACACATTCACACGTACAAATAAATTCCTCCATAGTTCTTGTACTCCTAAAATTTATCTTTAGATTAATATATTTGTATATTTGTTGGTGTAAATCAAAACCAAAATCTGTGTGTGTTTTGTAGGCCCAGAGGGTTGGCATGCAAAAAGGAAATTATGGGGAAAATGTTGTAAATAGTCATACCTGATTAATAAAGACATCACTTATTATTGCACTCACAAAACTTGTTCTATAATCATCATTATGCCTCAGAAGTTACAAAAAAATAAAAGAATTAAAAGCTTATGAGATAAATGTTCTCCAAATTATTTGGAGTTAATACCACTGGGAATAAGGATTGCTAGAAATATCATTGGACTGTATTACCCAATAGTACATTATTGCCATTTGATAATACTACCTACAACTTTGAGCAAGGTGGAACAGGCTAATATTTGTGGCAGGATAATATGTTATTCTACATACAACAGTGTTAAAACATCAAAAACCATTCAGTTTTATTTATTATAACAACCCAGTTTGCACATAGACTGAAGAAAGCATTTTAAAATGCACTGTATCTTCAATGGCTAGTATAGAGATTACAAATGCTCAAGAAACATTCCTGCTCTCCTGATACTATGATATATGTGAAAACTGTGCTTCCTTTATTTTTTGAACTGAGGCTAAGCATTTAGAAAATTGGATTCACAGTAATGCCATGTCCTACCAGAGGAGTTTTCTGTACCTATTTATGATATCTGTAAAGATTTCTTTATTGCTGCCACATCAACAAATACTTATTACTTCTAATCATTGCTACTATGAAGATATATTAATACCTATATATTAAAGGAATGGCTAGACTCTTCTCCTAAATGAGTAATTGGTAAAAGCATTTATTTCTAAAACTCAGTGTTCCTGTCTGATGCTTTAATGAAGAAGAATGATACCCTGAACACCTAACTTATACATGACTTATAACACTGTTACAAGTCAAACAAAAAGAGCTTCTCTGTTTAGGTTTTCATCTTACACCCTATGTTTCAGTGCCCTTTAACTTCCATGAGAGAGTTGATGTGAATGATGCCCACCTAATATAGAATAGCCTCTCATAGCTCAGAGGTATCAACAATCAACCACACGCTTTTACATAAATAGTAGAAATGAATGAATAGCATCAAGTTTAATTACATCAATAGTATTTGTTCAAATTTCAAATACTGTCATTACAAAAAGTATACATTGAATATGGTTATACCCATTGAAACATCAATCTCTTTGCTCCTTTGACACATACAATTAAATTATCTAATTGTCTTGACTTTGGATTATTCTTTATAATAAGCATTCCAATTTAGGGTAATGTCTAAGAGTGTTAGCGTGTTAGTCCTTTCTAGGGTGATTCCTCTGATTTTTATTTAGACAAAACTTTTGATTAATAAATTTCCACATATATTGCACCTATAAAATTGCTTCCTAGTATAAAGTCTCTGTTGTTTTCTAAGGTGTATATTTTGTACGGAAGTTGTTTCATATTTATAACATTTTTAAGAGTTCTCTTCTACAGGAACATCTGTCAAGTAAGATAAGAGTAACAGTTAAAGGTGTTGCTATCTTCTTTACATTTGTCATGTTTTCCTCCAGTGTAAATACGGTGGTGTTATCTAAAGTATATATTTTGGACACAGACTTTTCCAAAATTATTACATGTATAGGGCTTCTACCCAGTATTAATTCTTTGATGTTGAGTAAGGTATGAGCACCATTTAAGGGTTTTGGCACATTCTTTATACTTGCAGGGTTTGTAAGTGCTATGAATTCTCTTATACTTAGTAAGGTCTGATCCAAAATGAAAGGCTCTGTCACATTTTTTACACTTGTAGGGTTTCCTCCAGTATGGATTATCCGATGTAGTGTAAGGTGTGTGCACTGCCTAAAGCCTTTGCCATATTCTTTAAATTTAAAACATAAATTCTCTTACATTGTGTAAGGTTTGAGTGCCAGTGAAAGGCTTTTCCACATTCTTTACATTTGTAGGGTTTCTCACCAGTATGGATTTTATGACATGCATAAGGGTTTGGTATTAGTTAAAGGCTTTGCCACATTCTCTGCATTTGAATTGGTTCTCTCTGGTATAGATTTTCTTATGCCTATGTAGATGTGATGACTGACCAAAGACTTTTCCTCATTTATTACATCTGTACGAATTTTCTCCAATATGAATTCCCTGATGTTGAGTAAATATTGCGGAGTGTTTAAAAGTTTTACCACATTCATTATACTTGTAAGTCATCTCTTGAATATGGATATTTCTTCAATCTAGACAACACTTTAATGAGAGCACTTAAAAACATATTTATCAAATGCTATCTTCTTGGTAGAATATGGACACGTTCTTGCCTTGTAGACTTTGCTAACTTTTTTATTCTAGGGTAAAAGCAGATCACTGAAAGAGAGGCTCAATCCTGAGAGCTTTAATGATAGCAGAGTAGGACCCTGCCCCTTTCTTT
>RJWJ010032674.1:0-18403 GCA_004363605.1 Indri indri
TTCTCCCGCTAAGCAGTTAAATTAGAGAGTATTCAATTAATAACAGCTGAATATTCTGTCACATTTAGGAAGATGTATGGTAAGACAAGCGAGTTGTGATGTATCTGACAGAAATGATAAAGGTTCTCCCGACACAGTCTGGCAGATACTTGGCTCCTACTGCGGCTCTTTCTCATGTTCTAAAACGTCAGCAGCACAGGCCCAAGATCCAGCACTGGCTTCAAGAAAAGAAACACTCCAAAGTGATCAGGGAAGCCCTTGCCAAGTTCTCAAAAGGAGCCCAGCCTCTCTGCTCTTTCCCGTGAGCACACGGACCTGTGTTCCTGTCCACACGCCAGCCAGGCACGTCAGCAGCAGGGCAGAGGGCACACGCTGTCACCTAGAGATCAGGAGAGGCACTAAGTCCCCCACCTGCCCAAGCCCCCCTCGCTGAGATACATACACATTTTCCCAAGCCCAGTCTTCCAATGCTAAGGGAACACGCTTTTCTTATTCGATACATACTAAATGACGACAAACAGCACTGACCCTTCTCCACCACACTGCATAGTGATCGCTCCTCTCCGGGCCTTTCAAAGCTATTCCTGCCACCTTCAGGGCATGAGGCCAACCGCTCAAACTGCATTATTCCCGCCTCCCAACACTGACAGCCTTTATCCACATTCCTTTAGGAAACTGCTCAGGCCCAAATTGAAAAGGAAATAAAAGAAACCACAGTAAAATTGCTAACATACGGGGAGTAACGGAGCAATTCATGACACAATTCTATTACGCTCTTCCCCCAAGCCCAGCCAGCCACAGTCGCCCAGGGGAGGAGGAGCCACTCTCATGTCCAAGAACCAAAGAGGTCAAAACCACGCAAGAGCTGTGTCACTCACAAATGGGTCTGGCTGCGCTGCACGAGGGCAAGCGTGGTCTTGCAAAATGCATTTTTAAATTCCAAGGGGCTCCTTTTCTAAAACTGAAACAGCATTTCGTTAACTTGGGGACCGATGTACCAATAGCAATGTAAAACGAGAAGGTTTCAAGAAATCCTGCTACAAAACCATGTGAAATAACAACCACCAAAAACAAAACAAACCAAATCAAAGAATAAGGAGAATCAAATAATCCTGCTTTTACACAGAGAAACGAATGAAGCATTAGTCTAGAACCTTTTCAAAAATAAAGACTAAGAGTTGCTGATTTAACTCATGGTAATTATTTTCAAAATTGAGTTACACTACCTAAAGAAATCTGTGCACTTTTTAAAAATTATTAAATAATTCAAAGAAACAAACACAAAAATAATACTGGGCATTTATTTTTACTTTCCGTTAAGAATTTTTAAGAGCTAGAAAAGAAACTGATACAAAGGCTCTTTTCTCTCGCAATGTATGTTATATAGAGGAGTCAGGTCATTTTTACTGTGCTCCCACCAGACCCATCAATGGAAAATTTGCAAAACACACACTTACTCATGTTGGTTGGGAAGAAATCAAAATCATCTCCACAACCCTTTCAGGTTATATTCTTTTGAAACTTTCATGCCAAAACACACACGCCTAATTTTTTTTCCCCAAAGGTAGTTTATAAAATTGCAACTGGTCTTAGGAATTCAATACACATTTTTCCATGAGCAAAAAGTACTTATGTAAACGTGGAATGGTACACAAGGACCTCGTCTCCCTTACCCAGTGATGGGCCAAAGCGTGTGGATTATCACCTCGGCTAAATCACTGCACTCCTTTCCACATCAAAATTGCCCCTCCGATTCTTCCATGTTCCATAAAATTACTATTATTGCCGACTTTCCCATCTACTTTATTGGCAAAGGCCTTGGATTAATAAAGCCCTCGTGGTGTTTACGAGCAGAAGATCACTTTATTCCCCTAATACGCTGAAAGACACTGTGGGGCAACAAGACCTGCCACTTAATTAGATTATATAACTGTCAGGAGTTGGTGAGGTTTTAAATTTATATTTCAATTAATATTTAATAGAGCTTAATTAACAATTCCCCCCTCTGCTCCTTCCACATTCTGCATTCTCCCCTATGTCTTATTTCTCAGATCTTGTTCTGGAATGGCAATCTGGCTCACCGTCTTCGGTCGGGTGGTGCCTAGACTCGGAGGCCATTTTCCTTAGAAATGCATTTGCCATGGCACCAGTGGAAGAAAATTTTGGGGAGAAATGGGTCCCTTTCTTAAGAGTTCAGTCTCTATCTTCCTGAATATCCAAGCACTGAGGGAACAAAAATCCCTTGAAGGGAGCTAAATGGACATGCTAACTACACAACAACTCTTAACTTGTTTGTTTCTTGGGAGCCACTTTGGAACCTCCCACAGCATTCAAAAGGAAATAGTGTTGGTGACTTTGCCAAACCCGTGAATCACACACAGGTATAGACAGCCAGTTTTTAAAAGCAGTGGTTCTCAAACGTTTTAAGCCCAGGACCCCTTTACATTCTCAAAAACTACTGAGGACTCCAAAGAGCTTCTGTTTTACATAGCTTTAATCTATCAATAATTACCATATTAGAAATCTGAAACTAAGAAATTTTTAAATGTTTATCAATTCATTTAAAAACAATAAATCTACTACATGTTACCATAAATAATACATTTTTATAAAAAATATTTTTGAAACAAAAACATTGGAAGAGTGGGTTTATTTTACATTTTTGCAAATCATACAAATGACTGACTTAATAGAAGGCAGCTAGATTCTCATAGCTGTTTCTGCCCTCAATCTGTGGCAATATCACACATTGTGTAGCTTCTGGAAAACTCCACCATACATTCATGAAAGACTTAAAGTAAAAAAAGTAAATACCATATTAGTATTATTATCAATATAGTTTTGACTTCATAGTCTCCCTGAAAATTGTTGAGGATTCCTAGACCATATTTTGAGAATTGTCACATTAGACAGTTTAAAAATGTTTTAAAGACACAGCACAACAGGCCTGAAGTAGGTCAATTCCTTCTGTTACAGGCTTTCTGTTCCAGGTCTCATGTACTAGTTCTTATAGAACTTTCTAGCCTAGGATGTTTTAAAAAAGAAGACATTGAAAGGAAGACAAAGAAGGACAATGAATGTCTTTCCCAAGCCTTCTGCAAGCTACCTTTAAGAAAAACTGCCAGTGTTTCTGAGAAAAAGCTACTTCCGCTAGTGATACTGACCAAGGGCAGCTGGACCAGCCAGAGGACATCATGCTGGTTCACATCAATTTCATTCCTATACAATAGGAATAGCTTGCCCAGACATCAACTAGGGGAATATCTTTTTTCTTTTGTGGGCTTTTAAAAAAATTTTAATGCTCTTATTTGAGAATATATTTTAGTTGCTAAGAAACTAGTTTCTTATTGTAGACTCAGTGAGAGTAAAGATAAAGCAACTGTCAAAATAGCATGTTATTTTGACAGTAGCCATATCATGACCATAAATGATATAGATTATCTGTACATTTTTACTCTCACTAATGGAGTCTAAATACTGTATTCTCAGATGTTTCCTACGTACACAAAGACACACACACAAGCATTTTAGTAAGAAAGGTCACCACACCGTTAGCAATAAGCAATTTGGAAACGCACACACAGACACACACACGGACACACACACACATCACCTATAACCCAATTCGAAAGCTCCTTGTAAGTGAAATTTCAGAGTGGTGTAAATACAGTACTAGCTTTATTACAGTTCAAATACATTTGAAGTATTTTTTAAAAGAGATGAAATAGCTTTTTTTTAAGGTAATATATATTTCCCTCTATTTGGCAATGTTTTTGTTTAAATTCTAACTTTTTATGTAAAGTAAAAAGGGCTTTGATATGTCTGCATTCATCTAAACCCTCGTTTCCACATGTTGACTCCTGATCCATCAGATGATGGCGATCACCATCAGACAGGCTCGACCATCCAACACTGGTCTGCTTGGTCCGCGGTGCTCCTAAACCATGTACCGGTGTTTTGATCAAAGACAGATTCATTCTCTCTCTCTCTTCTAGTCATCCATCCATCCATCCATCCACCCATCCAATCATCCCCCAGCCACTGTACTTGTATAAAGTTTTCTGTGTGGTCAAAGGGCCTAAGCTTTGCTAATAACAGTAAGTTCATCACGTGAAAGATCAAATCTATTAAAAATCTCCAGCAACTCAAAATCAAATACCTAAATATGTATTTCATTTCACTGCTATTTTGCTGATAAGTGGTATTTGGCAGAATATGAAGGAGGATAAAACCAAAGATATATCATTTTCTCCCTGTGTCTGCCCAGGATTGACTATAATAAATGCTATTCGTAATTAATCTCACCTATTTGTAGGGTAATGACACTTAAAACTCTATCTGAGAAATATTAAGTAGTTGTTAAAAATAATTATAAAAGTGCAATGAGTTGCTATATTTGAAGGGCAGGACTATTAGTATTTTTCCCATTGTTTTCCAAACTTTCTGTAATGTTTCAGTATTGTCTTGATGATCACGCAGACAGGAACGGCATCCTAAAGGGCTTTAGTTGTGATTGATTTTTCCTACTTTTGGTTGCTTGGAAAGTTTTTCCACTGGGAGCAAGGCCTACCCCATCAATGTCAAGGTGAAAAGAGTATGCTAAAATCAAACCTACTACAGAGTTGTGAGCTTGTTCTTTTTGGCTTCCTCCTACATTGCTGATCCACCCCACCTTGAAGGGGGGAAACACTGCCTCACTCTTCTCCATGACACACCACTGCTTCCACCCTACACCATACCAGCCCTGCGTGGTTAGCGTGACACGCTCAAATCCTCACGTGAGATCTGGCGCAATGTGTCAACCTTTCTCCCCATCTTACGTGGCGTGAAGGATGGACACGATGGACATGAGCTTCCCACTACCGGGACTCCCATTATCCTCAGAGCTCCGGCAAAGCTTCCCCTGAATTCAGCCAGACGGCAATGTGCAAACATTTCTGCCATGAGATATGAAATTTGTGATAGAAATTCCAAGAAGCCAGAGGCTTCTGCAAAATACGTGAATCATGGGGAAAGAATTTGCTCTTTTCTGATGGAAGCTTTTAATGACGTATTATTTAACCTCAGATGATAGAGATCACAGAGCCTGCCGCGACCTCTTCTAATGACTGTTAAGCTGACCTTAGGCAACAAAGCCAGCAGGAATCAGAATTGATTAGGAGGATTTGCTACCTCTTTCCGAAGAGGCCGGATATAGAGTTCTTATTTCCACTTAATTATCTCTTGGCCTGTCCTCTGATCCACATGACTGCTTCTAGAAGCCAGCAGGAAACGTGAGACAAGGGAAGTCAGCTGAACTCCAATGAACTGGCTCTCCTGCTTACCCTGGAGACACACACACACACATACACACACACACCTTTTGTATTATACAATTACTATTTATGGTGTGATATGATCTCTCTGTATCTTGTATTTTTTAATAAAGGATTCAATACACACTTAGTTTTTAACACTTTGCATCTCAAATCCTGCCTGTCTGTTTGTATAATTAGCAGTAGCTTAACACACAAAAGATTTAAAGAAAGAATGAATGGTGACTATACTGTTGGTCACAATGGCTAAATTTCATCATTTTGGAATTAGAATGGTGGGTAGACGTCTTCCTGGACCGCTTGGCATGCATCATTTACGAGTGATGCATACTCATGATCTGTGCATATATTAGTAGGTGGATTAGGAAATATTGCTGTTCTGACTTGTAAACCTTATCTTCTAGCTCTCAACATCCAATCTAAACAAAATTCTAAAGCTGTCTAGCCCCAATATTCCTCCATGAATAGATAGGTAGCATTGTACCCCGGATTGAGTCCTAGGATATTGAAACATCACCAAAGTCCTGCAAATTTTTCCACTCAAGGAGTGTTAATTATTTCGCAATTGCTCTAATGCTGGGCCTAAAAAGAAACAGCAGGCAAAATCCTGCTTTACCCACTTTTCATGTGAAAACTGGCAAATATTTTCATTTCCAGTGTGCCCACAGTCATTCAAGATTCAGAGAGGTATAGTTACTTGCTTAAGGTCACACAAAGTCAATGGCTGTTCTAATCTAAGGTCTACCTAGCAGATGACAAAATATACAAAAATATACTGTTATTTTAGATACATAACAGGCCAAGAACATGAACAAACTTATCTTTGGTGAATAGCTTCAGTCCCTCTTTTTGTACTTCGAAATATGCATATAAAATATATACATACATATATATGTGTGTATATATATATGTGTGTATTAGATATATACATTGTTCATGTACATGTAGTACTACATTTACATAAGTAGGAGAGTTATAAACATAGTACTCTCTGCAGCCTAAACCTATTTAAAAAAAAAAAAAACCTCTCAAATTTACGGGTATTCTAAATCTGAAAAATGGAGTTAGCAACATTTAGTGGCAAGAAAACAAAATTTAGAGTAGAAGATCAGAATTAGTGCTGGTACTCAGCAATTCATGAGTTAGGTACTCTCTGGAAACTCACTTAACTTGTTTAGGCCTCAGTTCCTCATCTATACAATGGGAACAACAACATCTCCTGAAAGACTTCTGGAGAGAATAAAATGAGAAAATGCAGTGATGTTTCAAGAGAGTTTTGTGAAACATGAAGGCCTTTTTTAAAATTACTGAGAAGCCCAATGTGCAAAATAGACCAAAATGGCCCTATTCCGGAAGAAAAGTAGGATCTTGTAACAGCTCACCTGCCAGCCTCCCTCCCTCATCCCGACCCCATGCGCTCATGCGGAACCATGAGAATCCAATGGAATTCTCTGGAAAACATCTGAGATAATTCATACAAAAGCAATATAAAATGGCTGTTGTCAAAATAAGGGCTGGTAAGAATCTAGACAAGAATAGCTTAGGAAAAAAAAAAGACAACTATTCATCAAAACTTTCTCAAATAATACTTAAAATTTTACTACTTGTTACCATTTTTACCCATAAATTCCATGCTCAGTGACTAAGAATTATGAGTGAGGTGCTTCCTATCACTATACCATCTGCTCTGAACCTTTCCCATGACCGGGATGCCAGACACAGGAAAAATACTTCTGCATACTTTGAAACCTAAAAGCTGATGTTTATAGCTTTCCTTTGGGGCTACAGGAAAATTAACTTAACATTTTATTTCAAAGTACTTAGGAAAGCCACTTAAAAATATATGTGTTATATCGTGCTATTATAAAATAATCATGTGCTTCTTTGGGTAATGCCAAGGGCCATGTGTGAACCACAGATCAGTGACTGATTATTTGATTATGATATTTACAGTGCATGAAGGAGGACGATGGAGGGGATGCTTTATTAAGGACATGACTCAATAATATTAACTCTGGCTGCATTGGGAAATGAGACTATTTGGAGGAGAATGGAACTCAGGAATATGATATTAGTCACTTTTGGTCACATATGCATATAGGAAGGCACACGGTAAAATTCATGAAGAGATTTCTCTGACAGCCCTTGGAAGGGTTCTATTGCAGATGGCCTCTCACTCTGTAAATGTCCTTATTAGACACTTCAGAGCAGGAGAAAATTCTCTGTGGCAGGAAATGCTTACAAGCTTTGGCCCGGCCTGCAGCTGGTTGACTAGGTTTATTACCAATTACTATTGAACTGATACTGTTACTATTACTACTACTTTCTTTGGATGCTTTAAATTTAGATGATGCAGCTCAATTAGAAGATCCAAAATCACTTTACCAAGTTACTATGTTGACAAGTAGTGATGTGTAAAAGGCCCATTATCTGTCGTTCTCTGAGCACTTTCCACAGCACTTTAATGAAGAAAACAATATTATTAGCTCAATTTTATAAGGGCAGAAATGTAGGTATAGATATAACTGTTATCATTACAATGAAATATCACTTACTTGTATAGGGCTCCATTCTTTATAAAGCACTTTTAATACGTAGCCTGTGATGATAAAGAAAAGTCCCAAGGCAGCCTTGAGAAGAGACAGAATTCAGTAATTCTAATTTCCGGGCCATTGCTCAATCTGTGGCCCATGCTGTCCATCTATTTTTCACTATAAAGTTTAAGTTTCCTGCTTTGATATTTTTCCTCGAAAAGGCAATGTGGCATAGGAAAAAAATATGGATTTTAATCCATATTTTGCCATGCTTTTGCCACTCATTAGATGTGTGGCCTCGAGCAACTTTCTTCATCTCTCTGACTCAGTTTCTCCATCTTTAAAATGAGAATAGAAGTACTACCTTGCAAGTTTGGTGTCCGAAGAAAAACATTACCTTGCAAGTTTGGTATATTAATTACACGGCAGAGCGTGGCCAATGACAGGTCAACAACCAAATGCAATCCCCTCCTTTCTCTCCCCCTGCACCCCCTGTCTCTTTAGATAAGACATGAGCCCAAATAGCTCAACTAAGGTTTGGGACCCACATATAATTTTTGCCTATGCTGCCGAACAAAATGTTCTCAGATTATGTACGTATCTACTACCTCCTGATCAACAAACAGCTCCCCAAGAGCAGGGGCCATATCTGCAATTTCTTTTCTATTAACCCTTATACCCTGTGCACACAGTATCTACAGGAACTCAGAGGGAAACTACTTACTTGACAACTACTCTGTGCCAGGCACTGTTCTAGCTACTGAGGATGCAGAGGGGATCCAGCCAGATCAGGATATTCTCCCACAGGTGAGAGACTGCTCACCACCACCTTACAGGCTTTTGAGAGGAGCTAATGAGGCAATGTACGGGAATGCATTGGGTACCCTATGGAGGCTGTACAAATATCTCAGCATAACCATGAGTAGTATTATTGTTTCATATACAAGGAGCTCTGTTCAATAACTATTTGTTCATTGGACATACCTAAGTCATTATGGTTGGAAATTCTCCAGTAGTATGGGAAATTTTTGATATCTCAATCCAAACACATAAGACAGTAGGGAACTATGGAAAAGAGGAAGAGTGATTCTTCCAGTTACAAGATTAGACTAGAAATAAATCTAGGAAAGATAATCTGCTGTTAAGTCAGACACGTGATTTTAAATTTCCGACTTGAACTTCCCAGCACTAAACACATAGGCATAGTTTGCCAATGTCTTCTGGTATTCCTGAAATTCTGCCATCATTCTCTCAGGTTCTCTGACCCTACCTGCTGGTATATCCCCTAGTGCAGTGGGACGAATGTGGAAATGAAGTCATTAAGATTAATAAAACGTGTCCATAAGTTCCCATCAGACTCCTAGTTACCTAGCCAACACCCATTCTACCCTTCCTCCTTAGAAACAGAACTCCAAGTTATTCAAAGATTATGCCCAGGTAATATATGTTTTATCAGAGCTCTCAGATGAGAAGTATGCCCACGTTAGCCTTCTCCTTCTTTCCTTGCCTCTTGCCTGGAACATTAGTGTGAAGGGTGGAAACCCAGCAGTAACATGAAACTGTGAGATGGTCTTGAGGATAGAAACTAAATGCAGAATGATGCCTTTATAAGGCCCTTTATAAGGCCTTTATAAGTTCCCTTAGGAATTCTATTCCATGAGACATTGATTTAAGCTACCACTTTTTTTCTTATTATTTAAAGGTTATTAGCAGAGAGACCTAATCCTAAGGGCTACCTACAGTGCTGGTAAGCTGTCTGACAAATCCTGGATTTCCTTGGAGTTAATTTTGGAAACACACATGAAAGACGATTTACCTTGTCTTAATAGCACCTAATAAATTCTGAGGGGTGCAGTATATGTGTGTCTGCACAGTGCAGGCTGGACACACATCACTTCCAACAGCAGCAGTGGGAAGTAAGTATTCTAGTAAAAGCATTAAAATAGTGGATGGCCAGGGCTAGGAGTGTTATATCCTTGAGTGCTGAGGATGCCTTACTCAAACAGAGAGAGAGAAAGAGAGAGAAAAAAAAAAAAAGAACATAATTCAGCATGTCAGAATCAACCAAGATTCTAAGACTCTGCAGTGAGGAAAAGGAAATGAACAAAACAGGTCAATAAAATCATATCAATTTTGTTATCATGGCAATAAATATTACTATTATCATGACCATTTTATTATGTTGTCATTGATTGCATGTTTGTGTGGCAGGAACGCAACAGCTGGAATACCACCCCAGGCAACCGCTTTGGGCTAGCTGGGTTTCTCTGCTTGGCTCCATCACTGGTTCTGCACCATAGGAATCTTCTTCCCTAGCTTACATGCTATTTGCCAGAAAGTGACCCCATTGCAGGAGAGTGGATTGTATTATTGGAGTCAAAGCTGTGTGCCACTCCTTTTGTCCAGTAACTAGTATGCAAAACCATGACGTCTCTGCTCCATTATGAAGTTATTCATTACTATTTCACATTCATCACTGTCAATGGCTCTATAGTTGTTTTCAGAAGCCATGCCTCTAGCATTTTCCAGCAGCAAATGGGCCAGGACTATTAACTCCCATTCTGCGGATATCTAAATAAAACCCAAATTTGGTTAAATTGATCTCCGTATGGTCTTTTTTGGGTCAAGCTGCAGCTCCCCGATTTCATTTTTTTAAAAGTCAAAGGAAGGTTAGGAAAAGGTTACCTAAAAATGGACTGTTTTTATACAGCAATTTCCTTAAGTAGATACCAGAGTTATAACATAGATATTGGCCTCAATATGTATTTCTTTTATTTATTTACTTGCTTATTTTTTGGTCTAAAATTGGTCTACTACTGTACTGAAAAACTAGTTTTGTGATCCTTAACATTAAATACACTCTGAGTCCTCCAATCCATAACTAATAAAGATATCCTGTCACTTAAAGGCTTTGAAGGCTTTTATGCCCCTACCTGAGATAGACTAAAGTATCTGCAGGTTTCCCTATTCTGGAATTTCTTCAGAATTCATTGCCCCATGAATAAGAAAGGTATTCTTCTTTTCACAAATCCCTAGAAGACTGCCTTTCAAAAATGGGTATATTTTATTTGGCTCTCAGATGAAAACTACAACTTTCAGCTTTTTTTCTTATGTATAAATTTGCCTTTTTCTAGATAGCATATAGTTTTGTCTAGAAATGTTAAAGAAATTTTGACCTTAAAAGAATTAAACCATTGGCTGTTAGCTTCAGGTTTACAAGTCCCCCTTGGAACTGATGGTGATATTTTTTTCACTGCTAACATAGGTGATTTTCACCCTAGTACGTCACATGGCTTCAGTGGTTCATAAATCAAGTACACAGACATGTACACACACATGTACACACACACGTACACACATGTACACACACATGTACACACACACACATACAAGCATACACACTGACTCCAACCTCCTAGGATACCAGTCTCATACAGTTGTCTTCATCTAGAGATCATAACTGCGATGATGGCCAAGGGACCTATTACAGCATTCTTACCATTTATTAGAGGAGTATAGTGAAAAAGAAAGAAACAGAAGGTTGGCTACCATCCTACCCGCACAGCCAACAGGGATGCACAGACCATTTCTGTAGTAACTTCCTTGTACAGACATTATATTTAAATGTCAGGGGCACAAGACCATATGATGTGTGATACTACTGCTCTATCACCTTTGCATCTGAAATACATTTTACTTATAAAACTCTTTCTGGCTGCTTTGAGGAGACTGCCTATTAACAGAAATTATAATTTATTTATTTATTTATTTATTTATTTATTTATTTATTTATTTATTTATTTATTGAGACAGTCTCACTCTGTTGCCCTGGCTAGAGTGAGTGCCGAGGTGTCAGCCTAGCTCACAGCAACCTCAAACTCCTGGGCTCAAGCGATCCTCCTGCCTCCGCCTCCCGAGTAGCTGGGACTACAGGCATGTGCCACCATGCTCGGCTAATTTTTTCTATATATTTTTAGCTGTCCAATTAATTTGTTTCTATTTTTGGTAGAGATGGGGTCTCGCTCTTGCTCAGGCTGGTCTCGAACTCCTGAGCTCCAACGATTCACCCGCCTCGGCATCCCAGAGTGCTAGGATTATAGGCGTGAGCCACCGCGCCCGGCCAGAAATTATAATTTATAATCTTAAAAATCTATCCAGCATTCTTTGGAATAGTGAAGGCATGGCACACATTTGAATCATATGAATTCTGGATCAACTAAAAGAAATTTGACCAAAAAGTCCTCCTAGCCCAATGAGTACAGAGATATATTCCTCATGTCCCAAGGATATCGTCTTCACTTCATGAGCCTCAAATAGCCCCAAGGACAACTTGCCCAACTTCTCCACTTATGTTTTAGAAAATGTGCCTCATAATCTATACCTTGGCTAGGATAGGCAAAACCATTCATCCTACATAGTGGCAAAGAAGAGAGGGAAAAAATAGCCCTTTATTAATGCAAACACAAACACTCGCACATATATAAATTACTGGCTCTTGTAAGATTCTCATCTTCACATTTTTACTTTGGCTGCCATATTTAACAGTATTCCACATTTGATAGTTTCAAAATCTTTATTCCATATCTGGTAACAGTCAATCAAATATCAATATCCACAGGCAGAATAAGTTCTCCCTTTTCTGTCTTCTCATAGAATTGCATAACTATCTATATTACAAAGCATTCATTTATCAAATAATGTGGTCTTACAAAAATAAATCACTTATTGTCATATACTGAAAAGAGTTGATTATTGTGTATTTATCTTCTGTATTAACTATGAGTTCCTTGATAGCAAAGAAAATGTCTTATACATGCCTGGCATATAACAGATAAACATTCAATAGTTTCTGAATTAATTAGTGAATTCATCTTTGTATCCCAAGCACCAACACAATCCCTGCCACATATCACATACTCAGTAAATATACTAACTACTCATTACATAAATAATTACAAAAATAATTACTTATTACACAAATAAGTGGGGTCTGAGCTTTGAGGGGTTCCCTCCAACACCAAAAATAGTCATGGGCTTGTTTTTTCATTTGCTGGTCTTCTCTGACATGGTTACCTATTTGCAATATAGCTCCCTATTATTAGGCTTAAAGCCTAGGCACTAGACTGTGAGTTCCCTGAATATAGAACTGAGTCTTTTCATATTTTTTATCCTTTCTATTCTATAATTTAAAATATACTTTTTTAATCATATGGTTCAGTACATACAAAGCATATAGCATCAAGTAATGGCTCAGCATGTTTAGTTGCACAGATCACGGAAAAGATAACTGTGACCCAGGGGAACTGGACCCAAGGCGTTGGATCCATGGCTAGGATGCTCTAATGACCTCTGCCAACTAGCCATAGCCTTTCATCATCACCTCATTCTACTTGTCTCTGCATCCCCATCCCTGGGCCTTCACTGGCACCTTTAATTCCTCTCTCCACATTTATATCAAATTCTGTTTCTTCTTGCCTACTCCTAAGTCTATGAGGCTAGCTGCTACCGAATCTCCCTCAACAAAGAGCTGGAGATATTCCATTAGGTGCATTTTTATTTTATTTCTAGCTGCAAAACTCTAGTATTTGGGCCTAGAGAAAATGGACTCTGGAATTAAAATATAAAATGTTAATTAAAGAGTTTAATATAATCTTGTTTCTGAGAGCTCAGGTAAATGAATACAATGTGTAAGGAGACACACACACACATGCGCACACACATGCACACACACGCACGCACACACGAATATACAACCACTTCATAAACCTTGCAACAGGAACTATGTCCAATCCCAGAAAAAGAGACGACGCTGTGCTGCTTAAATGAAAAGGAAGGAAAAAGCGAAAAAAAAGTATAATCATCTCAACTTTTAAAGACAGCAATTTAAGCAAATTGCCGTATCTGCTTTTAGAAATGAAAGAGGAAGAGAAATGCTCATTTCTTTTGAAGTGAAATTGCGTAGGTCAATGGCTGTGACAATCCTCTCAATAACCACTAACAAAAGACCAGTTTGGGTGGTTAGGGAGACCGCTCCATAGCAGGTATTCATTGAATCTTGGAATAATTTTGCTTACCACAAGCTGTGAGAGAGAACCAAGCACTGTGTAGCATACAGCCTGCCAGGTAACACATCAGCAGCCGAGGTGGAAAAATAAAACCCACAACCAAATATTTCTTGAGCTTTATGGCGTGATTATTTACTCAAAGGCAGAGAGTGGAATGTGAAGCCCATTTAATGCACATGCAAAGGAGCTGAATCGCACGTGAGTGTACGCCTAAGGCCAGCCAGCGCCAGGGAATCCCTACGTGTTATTTAAAATATCTCATTTTAGATGAGAGAGTGGTAGTGAGTTTTTTGAACTATAGCTCCTGGGGACTAAGTTCACTTATTCAAGAATTTATTGAGCACCTGCAGGGTACATGAAGCAGAAGACAAAAACCTACTCCCCAAATTTTGGACCTATACCAAAATTGGTATCACTAAACAGGCCAACCATCACACCAGCTAGAAATAACTAAATAGTTATGAAAACATTGTACAAATTGGATGGCATTACAGTATAATTTACATAAATAATAGTGAAAGGAGTGAGAAGTAAGGATGGACTTATTTGGGGAAAAATTCTTGGAAAACGTGAGACCCAAGTAGGCTGTTAGAGAAACTGGGACAGGTAACCCATTGGTAGCAGAAAAGTAGTTTTATGTTTTTTAAAATAACTGTACAATTCAACTAGATCAAGTAATGATTAAGAACGGCAGATTTTAGAAAGGTTTTATTCTAATAATATTTACCTTTTTAAAATGGAATAATATGACTATTCATCTGTGCATAAAGACAGCTTTATAGTGCACGACAACCCTGTACACTGGCTGTGCCTATTCCTATCACTAACTGTATATCTCATCTAATTTGTCCCATGTAGAAAAGCTAATATGGCCTCACTTAAGGAGAGCTAGAGGTATAACCATTTTGGGAAACAGTTTGGTAGTTTTATGAAACTACCAAACAGATCAACCATCACACCAACTAGAAATAACTGAATAGTTACAAAAACATTGTCCAAGTTGAAACATAATATTTAATTAAGAAATTAAATATATAGGTACCATATACTTGGGAATACAAGTGCCAGGTATTTATCTAAGAGAAGTGAAAATATATGCCACACAAATTTGTACACAAATGTTCGTAATAGCTTTATTCATAAGAGTCCCGAACTGTACATGATCCAAATGTCCATCAATGGATAAATGGATGTATAAATGGTGGTATATTCTCATAATGAAATATTGCTCAGCAATAAAAAAGAACAAACTATTAAGCCAAGCAACAATGTGGATGCATCTAAAACCATCATTATTTAGATCACATATAAGAAGCCATATACATATGATTATACATAAGAAGCATGACACAAAAGACTATATTCTGTATAATTTCATTTACAAAATGAAATTCTAGAAGAGCTAATCTATAGTGACAGAAAGATCAGTGATTTCCAGGTACCAGGGATGGTGGTGGGGAGGGGGTTGACTACAAAGGGGCATGAGGGAATGTTTTCGTGTGACAGAAATGTTCTCTATCTCAACTAGGGTTGTGGTTGGGAAGGGGAAAATGTGTATTTGTCAAAACTCATCAAACTGCACACTTAAAATAGGTATATATATTCATTTAAACTATACCTTGAGTTGATCAAAAATAAAAACAAAAGTTAACATTACTGAAAAATTCTGATACATTTTCCTAATTTATTTCTTGATTTAGGGGACTGATCCAGTCCACCTTTAAATACTACTAATGTTATAAGTGATTGGTGTCAAGCTAATTTCAAATAACGATCATTTGAAGACCTGAAAAGTGCATCAGCCCAAGGCTCATGGAAGGAGCTTTCCTGGTGGGGTTGTGCCACCAGGTGCTGAGAAAATGTGGCATGGGTGGGCTCCTCGGGACCGCTGAAGGTCAAGGCAGGCAGCTGCTCAGGAACCGCTGTTGGGTAGAATCCACTTAGACACGCGCCTTTCTTCCTTGTCTCCTTGAATCTCTGGCAATGGCATTGCGTCCCATTTCCCCCCATAATCCTTCCTGAATACCTACAGAAAGTTCTCCTTACGAACGGAAGATCAAAGGCATATTCCCGTGTTATCTATTTTCTGGCTTCACCATATTCTATCCGTTCTACTGTCTTTCAACAGAGCGAAGCTCTAGGCTTCACTTAAAGAAGGACTAGAAATAAATTCGACAATGAGAAACACAGTATTTTTCACCATCTCTTCTCTCCCTCACTCCCCCTCTGATTTTCAGGCAGGTTTTTCTCTCCTTCCTCCTTTCTTCCCAACCCGCTTTACCCGCCTTTCTTTCTACGTCTCTCTCCTCCATCAGTCTGTCTTGTTCGACTCACATTTGCTTGACGTTTATTTTTCTGACTTTTGGTGTATTTCCTGACTTGTGCCTTTGTTAAAATCTATGTATTTTCTGGAGGATAATATATATGTCATTGTTCCTCATGTGGCTTTTTCCCTTTTCTTTATTCAAGTAGCAGAGGAATGGATTTTTCTCAGAGAAGAGAAGATGAAAGGAGGAATTAGGTTGAGATGAGAGAGCGTGGAATGAGAGAGGAAGGTGTCAATTAAAAAAATGAACCCCACTGCATCCCCCTCTTGACAGGTGGGGTGAGTGGAGCTGACAGCCGTCGCATCCGCTGGCTTTGGTGGAACCCTCATGCCTTGTGGTCCCTTGAGCTTCAAAAGGAGTGATTCCAGGGCCAGCGGACACACTCACACATTTTAACTTGGTGTTCCAATGCCTCCCCCGCGGCTATTTCTAATAATGGTAATTATAATGATTTGAGGCTTAAGCAGGGCGATTCCGGCCTAAGGCAGACTGTAATGAAGTAGTCAGAGTGAGGGGAGGGGAGAGGGGCCGCAGAGGGAAGGGGCTGGATAGGGCGCTTGCAGCCTTCAATAGTTTTGTCTACCCAAGTGCAACCAGGGCGGCCTCGTCTTTTGAGCCCAAAGTTCTGTCTTGCAGGACATTCAGAAACCTGTTTCTGCCAGAGATGGAGGATCACTTATATCCACAGGCTGGCCACACTGACTCCTGGGCAAACCACTGCCCAGAGAGCCTTCACCCAGCCTGTGGCCTGTGGTTGCGGCTGCTCTCTTGGCTGGGGCTTCAATCACACGCCCTTTGCTTTGTCCAGCCCCTCCCTGTTCCTTCACCATAGATAATACTGTCCTACGAGCCTTGGCCAGAATCCAATTACTGCTGATATACATCTTCCCTTGACTCCAAATGACTCTTTCTGCCATTGAAAGATACCCCGGAATGTTGAAAACTTGTCCTCATTGCAGAGTTAATGGTCATGTGGTCCTCGGTACTGACGGAATGGCCTTAGGGGGAGCCTTGATGGGTCTCTCTAGTCATCAGTGTTACCCCACCTCTCCGCTCTGCCCTTATTAAAGCCATTCGTTCTGAAAGCTAAATGAATATGTTTCATCTCCAAATGCTGGAAAACAATAGCAGGCAGCCAGCGATCTACACAGAACAATGCTAGCTTAATCACTGCTATTCTCTTTCCTTCTCCCTCTTTCTCAACTGCTCTCTTCCCAGCTTTGTTCCTACTCTCATCAGTGAGGCCCTTGTATCCCACTCTGTCATTCTGCATGCATGGATGTGAGCACACACACAGGCACGTGCAAATCTACAGTATTTACAATAAATATATGAGAGCGGAAACATACATATATTCTATAGATGAGTAACATACATAATTTAATCTCATCATACGTAGCTTATGCGTATCTATGCATAGTTATTTTTGGCCTCTCTAAGCACCCAATAAAATCGTATGCTGCCAAGTGTTAAATGGATACTTATATCTAAATACTTCATTTTACAAACACAATACTTTTTTCAAATAATTGTGGTGATAAAAATATGAAATATATTTATATTATAATTGGAATATAGATAAGCTAAACTATAGTGCATATATAGGCATATGTGATATAGTGTAAATAACTGCATAACACACATAATCAAATAAATTATGCATTTACATTAAATTTTATCTGGAGATTATGTATTTTTGTAATAGTGTTAATACATTATAGAAGCATTTGGAGTGTTCTATGTTTCACTTTTCACCTCATCTCTAGCACTCTTGCTCTCAAGCTTGGAAAATAATAAGTCATGATATTATCTCTTTATTTCACATCTCCTTACTTCAGAGATATTTCTAAAGTCATTGTCAGAAAGGTAGTATATGAATATTTCCTCTCCAGATCACAGTGCTAGCCTACAAAATTTCATCTTTCCATTCCTCTCCCCTTACATGCTGTCTAGGCACTTAAGTAAATATGACCACAAGAGAGAAAAGTATTCAAAATGTCAAACAACATTTGTTACTCACCATAATGGAATATTATTAATTTCATCATACTGTAGTTCATCACTACAGATAATTTGATACCATGTTATCCTAAGGGCCTAGTACTGTGTGTGACATAGAGCAGTCATTCAATAAATGTTTGTTAAGTGAACTAGTTATGTTA